>JAVJHY011427442.1:0-13817 GCA_035593235.1 Phascolosoma agassizii | reverse complement strand
CTCGTTCTCAGGCCGCGACCGCGTGCTTGATCATCCCCACTACACCCAGCCGGCCGACTTCGAAGGTCGCTCAGTCCCTCCTGTCTTGCTCAGCGGTCACCACGGAGAGATTGCATCGTGGCGTCGAACCCGTGCGTTGAAGCGAACCTCCGAACGTCGTCCCGATCTCATGAACGACGCCCTCGACGAGGAGTATCGTCAGTTGCTACGAAAGCGGCCCCGTAGGAAGAACTCGTAGAGGTGCGCCGTCGACCGCACAGACGCACGTGTGACACGCAAGACCTAGTATCTAACGGCTTACGTTTGGTGATCCAAGACCAAAGACGCCCATGAGGAGGCTCCCTATGTTCACTGGCATCGTCACTCATCGCGCGGTTCTAAGTAGCGCTTCCCCTATTGACTCGGGCGACATGATTCGGATGGTGCTTGCCTTTGACGACTTGCCTGACGCCCTTCGAATCGGGGATAGCGTTGCCATCAATGGAACGTGTTTGACGGCGGTAGCTATTCAAGACAAGACGGTCTCGTTCGACGTGATTCCCGAGACCCTTCGCAAGACTACATTGGGCGCACGAAACGAAGGCGATCTCGTCAACATTGAGCGAGCCCTTCGCATAGGCGATGAGTTGGGCGGTCACTGGGTTCAAGGCCACATCGATGGAACCGCAACGCTCGTGGAGCGAACCATTCGCGAAGGCGATACCCGCCTCGTTTTCGCCCTGAACGAGGATCTTCATAAGGGGCTGTTGCCCAAGGGGTCGGTCACGATTGACGGGGTGAGCCTCACGGTCGGAGAGGTCTGGCTCGAAGAGTCTGGCGGCGAGGAGCCGGGGCGGTTCGCTGTTTACCTCATCCCTCACACCCTCGCCGTGACAACCCTTGGAGCACTCAGCGCGTCAGAACGGGTCAATATCGAAGTCGACATACTGGGCCGTTGGGTGGGGCATCACCTGGCACGCTTGACCCCCCGTCAAGGGACCTAGTTCCGGTGGTTACGCTAGGCGACCACGAGCCACGCTGGAATCTCCATAAACCGTAATTCTTACAAACTCTGTGTTTGGCGGCCTGTAGATCGAGGGTAGGTTCTTGTTTGGGAGTACCTATCATCATGACGTTTGGCTCATCTTCAACGGAGCACCTTTCGGTCAGGAACTCCACCCTCAGCGAAATGCTCGCGAGGGGAAAAATGCGATGGGCCCTAGCGACTGTGCTGGGGATTTCCCTGGCCATGATGGCGGGCTTCTTCGTGGGATGCAACGGTCCCTATCTCTCCGACCGGCTGGCCATGACCGACCTCGGCAGTACCGCCCGTCCTGTCATTCGCGGTCGCAAGGCGTCTAGATCTTCTAGACGCAATCCCGTCACACGCGGGAACAACAGGCGAAACAATTCATCGCGGAGAACATCAGCTGGCGCCGTGCCTCCCAGCCGAATGGGGCCGTTGATCAAGTTGACGCCCACCGACCTCCAGCCCATTCGCTCGTGGATTCACTACTCAAATGCCCAATGGATTCTTGCGGACCATGTGGATGTAGTGGTCAGCAAGGAGTTCTTTAGCCAAGTCCTTACGCTCAATGAGTACACCGGCATGGTCAAAAAGTCCGAACGAAAGGTGGGTGACGATCTGATCGTGACCATTACGTTTCGAGGCGATCCATCCAGTGCATCGGTCAAGTCCAATCCCAGGATTCTCATCGGAAGTGGCCTCACGATCACTGCACGTAAGCGCTTACGCCTAAGGCTCGCTAAAACACGAAGTCGTTCGGCGCCGATCCGCCTTCATGTGTCCGCCTCCGGAAAGGCCGTTCGAGGCCGCGGCGAGACGTCACTCTCCCGTGGTCCAAACTTGACGATCGATGGAGCTTTGCGCTGGACCGGAAGTAGCTGGGCCTGGAAAGCGGGCTAGAGGTGCCTGCGGCTACGAGTCCTTTGTTGACCAATCGCGCTGACGGCGAGATCGTGATCTTAAAAAAGGACACATCTGACCCTAGGTTGGTACATGACTCTGGGTTGATACAAGCGAGGCGCCATTGCTGGGTGTCTCTAGGTACCTTCAAACCTCAAAAGATGGGCATATGCGGCGAATTTGACGCTCAACTTTCATGCCTGGCATGGTCGATGCAGAATGATCGAGCCACATGAAGAATCTAAGTATCCCATCTCGAGAAACTCATGGCCGTGGCGAGGCCGTATCTGGACCCACATCAAGCTTCGTTCGCGCTGCTTCATGGAGGATTCATCGAGTTGCTCTGGCGCTCGCTGTCTTGGCCATGGCTTCTTCGCACACGTCCGTCGCTAGGGCTGGCGAGTCGGTTGACCGTGAAGCCTCCGAGCTTCGTGCGCCGGTGTCGTTGCCGTTCGTGGTTTCTGGCGCTGAAGGTCTTGAAGATGCAGCGAATAGCGAAGAAACACCGCGTATCGAGTCCCGCGATAATCCTCTCGATAATCCTCTTGATAACACTCATCGTGGTTCTCGCAACGACAACGCTCGCGGGCCCTTGCTCTATCGCTTTCGCAACCAGAGGAGCACGCTGCGGAGCAAGGGTCAACCGAACCAGACTCCGTCCGCCATTCCCTTTGTTCACCGGGTGGGGGATCACTTTCTACTCAGGATCGAACGCGAAATTCGTTCCGGTGAGCCCCGCTTTACGCCCCGTGCAAGTGCCGCGCCTCGTCTTGACCGAAGTGGTCAGAGCGACGGAAGCGCCAGCAGCCTTCCTCGCGGCCATGTCTTTTCCGCCGATATTGAAGCGCATGTGGTGTCGCCCTATCGCGATGGCTATCTCGTAGAACTTCGTTGGCTTGCGCTTCAGCGCGACAACGAACGCATTGACTGTGTTCCCGCTTCCGAGGCCAATGAAGTTGTTCGCGATTCTGTGGGTGGTGGCATATTGCGCCTGGCCGTGCAGACCGATGGCACAGCTACCTCCATTTTGAACTGGCTTGAAGTTCGAGACGCACTCATACGCTCGCACCGACGTCATGCCGGTGCGTCGGAACATGACGAGATGAGCCCCGCGAGTATCAAAGAGCGTAAGTTGCAAGAAGAAGCGCTCTTTGCGCGTGCCTTCGTCGAACCCGTCATGCTCGGCGATTGGAATCAAATGTATGCGGCTTGTGGCGTCCGTCTTCGCCCTGGCGTCGTTCAAACACGCCGAGTCGCCGTTCCCACCACGGCGTCTCCCCAAGCAACCCTTCCTGCCCTTGATCGCCAGAGTCTCAATGTTCAGTTAGGTCCCAAGGGCCTAGCTCGCGGCCTTGTCTTTGTCTCGGAGAAGTCCATTGGAGCATCCCACGAGGGTGTCTCGAAGGACTCGCCGGCCAAGCAGGATCGCCTCCAACGCATGCTGCCCGGGGGAGATCGCGTTGCGGCATTGCGAGTGGACGAACGCGTCGAGATTCACTTCGACCTCGCGTCGCGTCGTGTTCATGGAACCAGACGCCGCGACCTCCGCACCAATGCAACCACACCGGGAAGTACCCGCCGCGCCGTTGAACTTCTCCGCTTCATGGAACTCGCATCACCAACGACAACGGACTCAAGCGTTCTGGCGCACGACTTCGCGAAGCCTCAATAGCACTCTCCCGTGGACTTGCCGTTGCTACGGGGCACGGATCCTACGGAGCAATGAACTGGGCTTTGAACCCTTGATTCGCCAAGCGTTCACGCTACGCCGACACCGCATGGGCCAAAGCAGGTAGGCAATGGTCGTATCGATAATTGAGCGATCGGTGGCCATCGTCAAATTCGACGTAGTTGTGAGGAATGCCTTCGTCCTCCAGTTTTCGATGAAGGATGCGGTTGCTGTGATGGAGGTTCCACTCGTCGCGGCTACCACACTCGATCCAAAGATGCTTCATCGACTTGAGTGCATCGGCATGGAGGTGCACGAGACGTGCAGGATCGCGAGCGAGCCAGCGGTTCCAAACATCGGGGCGATGTTCACCTGTCCCTAGATCGAACGGCAAATCGAAGCCTCGCGCGACCGTGGGGGATGGACTGTAGAAGTGGGCCATGGCAACGGTATTGAGTGCAGAAAAGAGATGGCCAGGGAAGCGTTCATGGGTTCGGAGCGACTTCAAGAACGCGTCAAGACCGCCGGCCCGTTGGATCCCGTCAAGGGCCTTGGGGAAATCGCACGCATAGGCGTATTCAAAGTAGCAATCCCCCGACATGCTGGTGGCGGCGCCGAAGGTGTCCGCGTGCTCAATCGCCATCATCAATGCGCCGTAGCCACCCGACGATTTTCCAAACACGCCTCGATGTTCCCGGTTCCGTTTTGCGCGCACCTGCTGTTCAACAAACGGCACGAGCTCAGACACGATGTGTGTAGCCCACGGACCCACAGCGGTCGAATCGACGTATTGATTGCCGCCGATGTTCGTCATCGCATCCACCATCACGACTACGACCGGAGGCATCGTGCCTGTGGAAATCAACCGGTCAACACGCTCAGGTAAATTCTCTGAATACCAGTCGTAGTTCAGAAACGACCGCGCCGATCCCGTAAATCCAGCCAGTGCATAGAGCACAGGATAGGTGGTACTTCCCTCGGGGTCATAGCCCGGTGGGGTGTACACAATGACTTCGCGTTCAGAGGGATCGCCAAGCGCGTTGTCGATGAGTACGAGGCTCTCTAGGGTGTGCCGCAGAATGGATCCTTGCATGGTCGCTTCCTTTGTCCGCCGTACGGTTCATGCGCACGAGCTGCCAGCATCGTAGGCGCTGTCTGAAAATTTCCTCAACTGCTCGGTCCTTTCGTCATCGCATCGATCTCGGACCGCTCGTTATGAGGTTTTTCGGGCAAAGCCTAGTTAGTATGGAGACTGCTTCATGAGTCACTCCCCAACACGAACCCGCATTCTTAGCGCCTTGGTGGCTATCGCCATCGCTGCGCTCATCTATTCGTTCTTTGGCGACAAGAGCCAGCTTCCCTTGATCCCTCTCCCTGAGGCTCCCGTGCGAGGGCCCATCAAGGCCTCCGCGTCAGAGACGCAGTGGAGCTTCCCGCAACTTCAAGTGGTTGACGACCTTTCTGAAATGGATCGACGAAGAATTCGTAACCAATCGGTGGACGCGCTGACCAAGGCCTATGAGGCATTCGCGTTGGGAACCATGACCGAGCGCGAGGTAGAAGCTGCCGAGTTGCCCGTGCTTCAGTGGCGTCACGTCACCGGCGAGCTGACCGACAAGGCATTCCATTCAGAAATGGCTGCCCTGATCCAACGAGAGCTCAAGCGCGTTGAACAACTTCACGCGCAGGGCGCGGCGAGCGAGGATCATCTCGAGCGCACACGACTCTATGTGCTTCGCGAGCGCTACCTTGCGGATGGTGACCCCGATGCCTATGCCGCGGCGCGAGAACGTTACTTTGTTGAGCTCGCCAAGCGACATCGTGCCCGTTCAGGCATCGGACGGGGTCGCGAGGAGTACTACCGCGCCGTGTTTCAGGCCCTTGAGTCATCGTTTCCACTCGCGAAAGCCGATACGGAGACAAGCGCTCCTACTGAGGGCGCGGACGCAGACGAGGTGCAGTCGGGGCAAGTTCCTGTGGACGCTCTCGCGAAGTAACACCGGCGGAATGGGTCGATTCTCCGCGATTTCTGCTCCGAGCCAGATTGAGAAACTCACGTATAGTTTTGCTAGTTCCAACAAGGAGATGCTTCATGTCTCAATGTCCTTCGTCGACCAGAAATCGCATTGGCTTCGGTAGCCTTCCAGCATTTGCGTTGCTACTGGCGCTATGTATGAGCCTTGGTTCGCCGTCGCCGTTCATTGATTCTGCCTACGCCGACAAAGAAGAGCCTCCCAAGAAGGAAGAGGGCGATGACAGCCCCGATGCAGGGCCGGACCTTGGCGACAAGAATGTCCCTTTTGCCAAGCAGGTGAATCAAGCGATCGAACAAGGCACCAATTGGCTTTTGGCGCGCCCTAAATTGGTCGAGATGCCCGGTGGACGTGACGATCCTAAGATCGCGTGGTGGGGGCTGATCAAGGGGGATCGCAACTACGGTGGTGGCAACGCGCCCCAATACCGACATCCTGCGGGCCCTACCGCACTGGCCCTTTACGCGTTACTCAAATGCGGCGTTGAGCCGAAGCATCCTGTGATTGTTCGAGGATTCAACTGGCTAAGGAACGAGCACCGCATCACCAAGAATCTCGATGGCACCGATGCCTCTGCGTTCACATGGAGACATACCGACGCCGCAGGAAGCTACGAGTTGTCCGTCATGATTTTGGCGCTAACGGCAAAGTACGATCACTACAAGAAGTCCGCCAAGTCCAAGTCTGCCGCAAAGAAAGGCAAGCTCCGGATCAAGAACCGGGACGACCGGGCGTGGCTTGAAGAGATGGTCGAGGGATTGCTCGCGAGACGTGGTTCACCTTCGCAAGAGGCCAAATCAACTTGGCGCTACAACGTCCCCGCGGTGAGGCGTTCGGGAGGCAAGAAAAACTGGAATCGGCCCGTGGGGAAGCAGGCTGTCCACGGCAACAACGACATGTCTAGTACCCAGTTGGCGACGTTGGCCCTCTATAGTGCGCAGCGATTTGGCGTAAAGATCGATGCCGACATTTGGTTTTCGATCATCGACTTTACTCTAGGCAACCAGGAAGAGACAGGGCCCGATCACAAACGTCATGACCCGGTTTATGTGGACGGCAAGTACGCCACGCCCACCGACAAGGCCCGTGGTTTTTGCTACCTCAAGGGTTCCCCCAGCGGGCATGAAGGAAAAGCAACGGGCGCCATGACGGCGTGCGGGCTGGCCAACCTTCTGATCGCCAAAGAAATTCTCGCCAATCACAAGAGCAAGAAGGCTCGCGCTCGCTTCCTCGAAGGGCCCCTGCCCCAGAAAATGGCTACGTCCGTCTGGGATGGCCTCGCGTGGCTCGACAAGAACTATTCATCGTTTCGAAACCCGCAAAGCGGCGGCTATCACATCTACTACCTGTATTGCCTTGAGCGTGCGATGGACATTTTGAACAAGAAACTCGTGGGCAAACATCTTTGGTACCGCGATGGAGCGATTCAGCTGCTGCGGCGCCAGACACCAAAGAACGTCAAGTACTTAGTCAATAAGAAAGGCCAGATGCGCGACGCCAAAGGCGTGTTTTGGAACAGCAAATCCACGCATGATCCCAAGGACGTGCTTGATTCGTGCTTTGCGCTGTTGTTCCTGAAGCGGGCCACGCAAGGTCTTGTACCTGTGGGGCCTGTCACCGGCGGCATCGAAGGGCCTGTGGATAACCGTTAGAGGAGCAAATCCTCGCCGGAAATGAGCTCGTTCATCGCGTCCCTGTCACCCTGGAGGACGGGCCGAATCTAGGAACGCTTTCCCCCGCTACCGGTGCGCTTTCTTCCCATGCTCGTTCGTGACTCGTCGCACTTGGCGATACGATTCCGCGAGGTCATGAGCGTCGTCCATCTACGAGCTCTCGACCACGTCTTAGGAGGACCGCGTGAAGCTTCACGAGTATCAAGCGAAAGCCGTCTTTGCTTCTGCGGGACTGCCCGTCCCAAAGGGCATCGTGGCGAAGAAGCCAAAGGCCGCCAAGGCGGCGTTCAAGAAACTGGGCGGGAAATTGGCGGTGGTGAAAGCTCAGATCCACGCCGGTGGACGTGGCAAAGCGGGGGGCGTCAAACTCGTGCGTTCGGCCGAAGAAGCCGCGGGCGTTGCCAAGTCGCTTCTCGGCAAGCCTTTGATCACGATTCAAAACGGTCCCGACGGAACGATCGTTGGGAAAGTGCTAGTTGAGGAGGGGCTTCCCATCCTCAAGGAGTATTACGCCGCCGTTGTACTTGATCGCCAACGTGAGCTTCCGGTCCTCATGGTGTCCTCCGAGGGCGGCATGGATATCGAAGTCGTAGCCCACAAGCGACCCCACAAGATCCTCAGAGAAGTCGTTGATCCGGTTCGAGGGCTTTCCGACTTCCGCGCACGTCGTGTTGCCTACGCGCTCAAGGTGCCTAAAGAACTACAGCGCGCCTTCGCGGCGGCACTTCGAAAACTCGCAAAGGTTTACCTTGATACAGACGCCAGTTTGGTCGAAGTCAATCCGCTGATCACAACGACAGACGGTCGAGTCGTTTGCCTCGATGGCAAGATGACCATCGACGACAACGCCATGTTCCGGCACAAGGACTTGGCGTCCATGCGCGATGAAGGCGAGGAAGATCCAACGGAATTGCGTGCCAAGAAGGCGGGGCTCTCCTATGTCAACCTTGACGGCAATATCGGCTGCTTGGTTAACGGTGCCGGACTTGCCATGGCCACGATGGATATCATCAAGCTGCATGGAGGCGACCCGGCGAACTTCTTGGACGTTGGTGGAAGCGCTACGACCGAGCAAGTCACCACGGCGTTTCAGATCATTCTCGAAGACCCTGCCGTCAAAGGCATCTTGGTAAACATCTTTGGCGGGATCATGCAGTGCGACGTGATTGCACAAGGCGTGATTGACGCTTCGAAGGCCTTGGGTCTTGAGTGTCCTCTCGTAGTTCGTCTCAATGGGACCAACGTCGACAAGGGCAAAGCGATACTTGCAAAGAGCGGATTGAAGATCATTCCGGCCGACGACATGGCCGACGCCGCACAGAAGATCGTGGAGGCCGTGTCGTGAGCATTCTCGTAGGCAAAAAAACTCGTCTTGTAACGCAGGGCATCACGGGGGATGCAGGCACATTGCACACCCTTGCCAGTCGCGCCTATGGCACCAACGTGGTGGCCGGGGTAACGCCGGGTCGCGGTGGCAAGAAGGTCAAGGGCATCCCCGTGCTCAACACCATGCGTGAAGCGGTTGAGAAGTATGGCGCCAACACTTCCATGATTTTCGTACCTGCGCCTTTCGCAGCCGATGCAGTGGAAGAGGCGGTTGAGGCGGGCATTCAACTCATCGTCTGCATTACGGAAGGCATCGCGGCCCTAGACGAAGCGCGCATGAAGCTCACCGTCACGGCGGCGGGCGCACGCATGGTAGGACCCAACTGCCCGGGTGTAATCAGTCCCGGAGAAAAATGCAAAGTAGGCATCATGCCTGGGTTCATTCATCGCCCCGGCAAGATTGGTGTGGTCTCGCGCTCAGGCACGCTCACCTACGAAGCCGTTTGGCAGTTGTCCCGGATCAAGTTGGGGCAGAGTACCTGCGTCGGCATTGGTGGCGATCCCGTGATTGGCACCACCCACATCGACACGCTTCGCCTGTTCCAAGAAGATCCTAAGACCGAAGCCATTATGATGATCGGTGAAATCGGTGGAACCGCCGAAGAAGAGGCCGCAGCCTTTGTGAAGGCGCACGTGACCAAGCCCGTCGTTGGTTTCGTCGCCGGTCGCACGGCGCCTCCCGGCAAGCGCATGGGTCACGCCGGTGCAATCATTGCAGGAGGCAAAGGCACTGCGTTCGAGAAGATGGAGGCCATGCGCGCCGCCGGCATCTTTGTTGCTGAGAGTCCTGCCGACTTGGGCTCAACCATGGCCCTCGCGCTTTCAAAGGGCAAGAAGAAGAAAACCGTGAGCAAGACTCGCTCTTCGACTCGATCCTCGGGAAAAAAGGCTTCCGCCAAAAAGCGAAAGGCCAAGAAGGCGTCAGGGAAGAAGCGCAAGGCCAAGAAGTCATCTTCGAAGAAGCGAAAGGCTACCCAGTCTAGGAAGTCGACCGCGAGTAGAAAACGTCCCGCACGGAAGGCCGCTCGTAAGAAGCGTCCCGTTCGTAAGAAGGCCCGGAAGTCTTCGCGCAAGAGCAGCCGGCGTAGATAGGTTGGAGATTCGTTGAACGCCAACCGTCCCCATAGCACAACCGAACCGTCGCTGTGGAGGATGGCGGCTTGGCCTCCGCGCGCTCGGTGGGCGATCGCGGCCTTCGCGTTTGGCTACCTCTGCTTCGCCTTGCTCGCTCAGCTCAACTTGTGGCACAACGTGGGCGAGGGAACGTTGCCCGGACCTGCGAGGGTGACCGCGCGATACTACGGGGTCGAAGGGGCCAGTCGTCTTGCCCGCGCCCTCGATCCCAATCGACCCGAAGACGATCCTCAGCACATGTACAGCTATCTGGGTGAGTCCGACGCAGAGCGCACGCAGCACCATTCGGTGGTCACGGCGTGGCTTGAGGCAAGGGCGCCTCGCGACGGTTGGGAGCCCGTGCGACGCATTTTCGCGCACGAGAATCGATGTGCCCAGTGTCATGTCCCCGACGGCGGTGCCGGCCATCTTGTGTTCGATCGCTTCGAGAATATGACCCCCGTCACGTCGACCGAACGCGTGCCTATGTCACTCAGCAAGCTCTTCATCACTGCTCATAACCATCTCTTTGCTTTCTTGGTAGCGTCGTTGCTCCTTTCCCTCGCGCTGTGCACGTGTCGCCTTCCTGGTTTCATGAGCGCGATACTCATCGGCGGCGCCTTTTTGGGAGGCCTCGTCGACGTGGGGGCGTGGTTCCTTACCCGCGCCTACGGCGAGCCCTGGAATCTCCTGGTGATGGCGGGCGGCGCGGCATTTGGTCTCTGCACCTCCGTCATGGCGGCTTTGGTACTCTGGCACGCATTGTTCAAGCGTATCGAAGGCGAATAGCCCGACTGGAGACACTTCGAGCCCGCAACTGTTTGGGTTTCGAGCTGCGTTGGTCGATCAATGAAGCACCAGATTCGCCGCGATGCTCGTAGGATCTAGCTAGGCCTGAACTCTCACCCGAAGCGTCTACTGTGGGAACTCTCCCTTGTGGACGTCGTCTATGGTCATGGGGAGGTCGCGCGCTGGATAACTCACCATGAAAATAAGACTGCCGGAACGCGTTGCGGGTGTCCGCGAAGCAATGTTTGTTGTTGAGGCCGAGTTCCCGGTTTCAAGCTCCGAACGAAAAATTGAGGTCAAGACGACCGGACCGATCCAAGCGATGGATGTTCGCGGAACTGCCCAGGGCGGATCCTATATCCTTCCCGTGGGCGCAGAGCGTCTTCACATCCCTGTGCGCGTGACCCACGGCGGCGAGGGCGACGCCACGATCGAGGTCGGGTGCACAAGTGGTCCCGAGGCGGGCCAAAGCGAAGCGCGCACCATCTTGCTCGATCCACGCATGGTGGCGGGCGCCACTCAAGTCGCCGACGCCAAGCCAGGACGCGGTGGAAAGTTGCTTGCCGCCACGTTGCTCGTGGGTGCCCTTGCCGGCGGTGGCTATATGGCCAAGGACAAAATCGCTTCGTTCTTCCGTGGCGCGGCAACTGTGCCGGAAGTTCTGGGATGGAATCAGACCACCGCTGAGAGAAAATTGCAGGACGAAGGGTATGTAGCGCGCTTCGTAAATGAGTCGGTCGAAGACGAATCCGAAGCGGGGTTGGTCGTAGACACGATGCCACCCACTGGAACTGAGCTTGCCCCAGGCAGCACGATTACGTTGAAAGTGGGCGTGCCCGAGTCGGTCGGGTTTCCCGTACCTGTTCTTAGCGGGATGACGGAGACCGAAGCTCAAGCCACCCTGGACGAGCTCAACCTGCAAGCCAATGTGCAGTATCGCCAAGTTGACGATCCCAAGCTTGTGGGCCGGGTCCTCTCGCAAGTCCCCACGCGCGGCGCCGTGTTAAAGAGAGGCGCCAACGTGCAACTTGATGTGGGTGGCGAGTCTCGTTCTATCGCCGACGTCATGGCACCCAAACCGATTGAAGGTGAAGGAGCTGTAACCGATCCAAGTGCCAGCAGTCCGATAACGACGACTCCGATAGCGGGTCAGCCGAATGGTTCCGGTCAACCAGGTGCTACAGATCTACCCGATCCCGTGGCGCAGCCTGAAGCAACGGGTCCAACGATTGCGGAAGGCGGAACGGATACGACGGAAATGGAGCCTGCGGGAACGGCCCCTCGGCCCACCATTGCAGACAATGGAACCTCCACAAGCTCAACCGACGCACCGGTTGATGAGGGCGAGCCCGCGTCAACGAATCCTTCTGAGACGGATCCCGTTGAAACCCAGCCAGTTGATCCTCAGTCCACGGCGCAACAACCAACGGCAAAGGGCCCCGACGCATCCAACGCAGTTGACGGTGCGGCTGAAACCGATGTCCCGTTTGAAGATCTCCCTTACGACGATGGCCTCGTAGCAATTCCCATAGTCATAGGTAAGAGCGAAGCGGAAGCTCGAGCAATGATCGACAAGCTTGGCCTGTTTCTCTCGATCGAGAAACAAGTCGTAAGCAACAAGTCGTCAGTCGGGAAGGTTGTTCGTTCCATCCCCGCAGCTACAGAGCGTGTGTCGCCCGCCGGGATGATTCAGCTTTGGGTGGGCATTTCAGATGAACCCTCGGCGCCTACAGCAACCACAGACCAGTCTTCCGACGAGTCTACTCCTGTAGCGAATGAGCCGAATGGCAGGCGTCCCATCGAACCCTCTCCCAGTGATCCTCAACCCAAGAATCCCGATTCGGCCCTGGGGACCAAGCCTAATGAGGGAAATGACACGGTTGAGAACGGCACAACGAACGAAGTTGCGGGCCCTTCAGATACCGGCGAGACGAATCCCCAAGACGAGATGGGTACAAGTTCTACGGAATCATCCACGGATTCATTTCCGAAGGAAGCCGACACCGAACCCCAGCCTACACCTCCTCCGGCCATCGAACGCACAGCGGTTCCAGATGTCGTTGCGCTGAGTCGCGAGCGAGCCGAAGCGTTGGTACGACGCGCCAAGCTCTATTACGACATTCGGTACGAAGAGACCGAAGATCTCCCCGACGGCCAGGTGATCAGTCAGGACCCTGCGGCGGGGAGCACCTTGGATCTCGGCAAAGTCGTGCAACTTACTGTGGCGCGCCTTCCTCGCTCTTACTCAGGTCGTTTGCCTGAAGTGCTAGGCATGGAACGCAACGAAGCCGAAGCGCGCCTTCGCCGCCGCAAAGTGCAGGTGCGCGTGACCTACGGTGGCGGCGAGTCATCGCAAACCGGTAGCGTTCTCGATATGTCGCCTACGGCCGGCGAAGAAGTTGCTGAGGGCGATTGGGTTGAGCTCGTGATTGCAACGGGCAAAGGAGGCGAAGTGCCCAAGGCCGTCGGCGGCCCCGCACCTTCGTCTGTAACAAGCGCGCCCAAGATTGCTCGTGCCGAGCGTCGGCCGCCCGGCGTAGGACGAGGTGTATCGCTTGCACCGCCTCCCACGGCGCGGGGCAACGCCCCCGCCAAGCGTGTAAGGCTTCCCTCGCGTGACAGTGAACCCACAGCCACAGTGCCCAACGTGGCGGGGCAAAGTGTGTACGCGGCCATTGAGCGAGTATTGCTTGCCGGTCTGTTGCCGATCGTGAAAGCCGGAACGACGGGTGAGGGTGCGGTTGGCAACGTCTTGTCTCAAAGTACCGAAGCAGACAAGATGGTCCACCTTGGCGACCTCTTCAGATTTTCGGTGTACCAGCCCAAGGTGCCGGGACAACGGATAGTGGATATTCCTAACACCGTGGGGGGCTCCGCGTTTCGTGCTCATCGGCGCCTTCAGCAAGCGGGCGTCACTGTGCGCTTTATGGAAGTTGAGATTCCCGACCATCCCTACGCGGGCACGCGCCGAGTTGCTGCGCAGTATCCGGTCTCAGGCGTTTCCGCCACGGTCACTCCTGAAGTCACCCTTTGGATTATCAAGTAAGCAAGTGAACTTCATGCCGTTGCGGCTTGCCGCCGGTGGCAATTACCATGCTGCGAGTGGTTAGCGTTTCGCCATTAACCTCAATACTCCACGGTGACGTGATGCGCGCGGCTCCTTTGACACAGTCCACCCCGAGAGCCCTGTAGCGCTCTACAGAATCATGGGGTTCAACTTGTTTCACCACGTCGCGAACTCGCGCCAT
>JAVJHY011426389.1:0-13822 GCA_035593235.1 Phascolosoma agassizii | reverse complement strand
GGAATTGTGCGACAGCATTATAGAATATAGTTTTTAACTAGGATTCGTGAATGTAGAGAAGTTAACTTGTCAGTACCCGACCACCGTTAGGAGATAGCGACGGGCAGGAATAGTGGGATATATCCCAATGGTGCAAAAGAAGAAAAAATGGGTTGCGTCCCACACAACGGTCGAGTTTGAATAGATCGCGACATTGTCATGCGGACCTAGCCTATTGAATTACCGCGTCTGCGGGCGAATCGGCTACCGAGCGGATCTGCGACTTACTTAACGGCAAACAGAGGGCGGCTCAGATGGCGAACGAAAGTGTCGATGGTGCAAGTCGAGCAGAGAAGTCTCACGCTGAGGTGCGCGTTGAAGTCACGCCCGGATCGCGAGAGACCGAAGTTATTTCGAAGAAGCCCCTTTCTCAGCAGCCGTATCGATCGGCGTCAAATGCGATCCGGGAAGGGCTGCACAACGGACGCTTCTTCTGGACCATCGAGTTCATTCCCTCGCGGGACAAAATTCTGCACGATGAACTGCACAAGCTGGGCGGAATCGCCGGTGTCATCTCGGAGGATCCGCTGCTGGCCGGCTTTGCGGTGACTGACCGGGTGGTTTCTGACCAGGATCCCGACTCGGCGGCAGCGGCCTCGCATCTTTTGGACGTGAGCGGCAAACAGCCGCTGGTGCATTTCTCGGGCAAGGGGCGAGAAGTTCAGCACTTGCATGAGTTTCTTTCCCGGCTGCATGAGAACGGTCTTAAGAATGTGCTGATGCTGACCGGCGACCGATTGAAGGAAGAGCCAAAAGACCGGCGCCCGCGCTATCTCGAGTCGGTCCCTGCCATTCAGCTCGCAAAGCAATTTGATCCAGATTTATTCGTCGCCGCGGCGCTCAACCCTTTCAAATACCGCGAAGAAGACGCCATGGCGCAGTACTTAAAGCTCGGCAAAAAAGCAGGCGCGGGCGCCGACTGCATAATCACCCAGATTGGCTTCGACATGCCCAAGTATGAAGAAGTGCTGCACTGGATGGGACGCGAAGGGTATCGATTGCCGATCATTGCCAACGTCATGCCCATGTCGGTGCAACGTGCGCGCTACATCCGGGCTCACCAGATTCCCGGGGTGACCGTGACCGACTCTTTTCTTGCGCTCCTCGAAGAAGAGGAACGAATGCTCGCGGACCAGGGCTCGGCTCGGGTGCTCCGCCGTCTCGCACTGCAGATACTTGGGGTGCGGTACTTCGGGTATGCGGGGGTGCAGATCACGGGTTTGCACTCGGTGGAAAAGGTGGCTGCGTTACAAGCGCTGGTTCAGGAGTTGTCCGAACAGTGTCCGGACCATCTCACTTGGAACAAGGCCTGGGATGAATCGCTGACCTTCGCTGAGGGAGGGCGAGCGAATCCGGTACCTGCTCATGACCCGTGGTACTTAATGAGCCCGCACCCAAGCCGCGCTAGCCTTCACGAGCGAGTCAAATACAAGGCCATGAGCGGCGTCCATAGCTTTCTTTTTGACAAGGGACTCGGTGCGCGCTTATTGGGCCTGCTGATGAAACCTGTCAAACGACATAGCACAGCCGACCGCGTGTTCGAAAGAATCGAGCACGCGATCAAGTCGCCCCTTTTCGGCTGCGAAACCTGCGGCATGTGTAGACTCGCAGCGACGCAATACATTTGTCCGGAGACCTGTCCGAAGGGACTTGCGAATGGCGCCTGCGGGGGTACCACAGACAACCTTTGCGAGTTTGGCGACCGAGAGTGCGTGCACAGCGTCAAGTACCGTATCGCCAAAGACGCCGGCGTTCTGCATGAGCTCGAAACGTGGCAGGTTCCCGCCGTACCACAAGACACTCGGCATACCTGCTCGTGGCCGCCCCATTTTCGAGGGGAGGGGCCCGAGATAAGAGTGATCGACTTCTTGCATCCCGAAAGGAATCGGTTACGGAATGGGTAGCTGGCGATCGCCGGCAAACTGGACTGAACGAGGTCGCCTTAAGCATTCCGTCCCCGGTTTGCGGGACAAGGCTGCCGACTACATCTCTATCGCCTGGAGGCCCTCGGCAACGACGAAGCCGCTGTACAGGGGCCGAGTCTGTTCGGAGATGACGTGAGGCAGAAAGTGATGGGAATCATCCCAATCGCAGATTAAAGAAGAAAAATGGGTTGCGTCCCACACACTCGTTGGGTTTGAATAGATTCATCGCAACATTATCCCCAGATGCACGCATACGCGTTAGGAAAGGAGAGGCCATGGCGAGTACCAAGCAAACAATCAGCGATCCTGTGGCGGGCAGTCAGGAGCACGCATCGACCGAGGCCGTGGCGCCGGACCGCGACTTTCGCTTCTACGACAACCGGCAAAAGTATCTTCTATTCGTGAATACCTGCGCCGAGAAGTCGGCGGTGGCCGATCGCATTGCGCAGGAGCTACCCAACATTCAACCCACGCCGCCGGCAGTGAGAGTATTCGATGCAGGCGTGGGCGATGGGACCGTGCTGGCGCGGGTCATGCGTTGGATGCACCAGCGCTACCCAACCCTGCCGTTTTACTTTGTTGCCAAGGAAAGCAGCCTTGAGGATGTACGGCTCACGTTGGATAAGATGTCCGACAGATTTTTCGAACACCCCAACACTGTATTGGTGCTGACGAACCTTTATTACAAGGAAGCACCATGGCTGACGCCGAGTTCAGGCGTCGATGTCGCATCACTCACTTGGCATGAAGTGGGTCTTAAGGGGACGACATCCAGAGATTTTGAGGCACAGATTTCCGACCTTCAACCCTTCCTTGCCGAGGGTTGGCGCACTGCCGTCAACAAGAAGACGGGTAGTCTGAATTATGTGCGGCCCACGGCTCTGATACTCTATCGCGAGGATCAGAAGTTCAATTTGAACGCGATCATTCCGAAGCGCACGGAGCCGCGGGCGGACTACGATCTGGTGATCGCCTCGCAGCCCTATCGTCTGCGGGCGTCCCTGGAGTTCAAGGCATCGAAAGTCATCGCCCCGTTGGCAAAGAGTCTGGCGCCCGGCGGACGCCTCATCGGCGTGCACTCTTACGGAAAAGATCCCGGGCAGGAAATCATTGAAGGGATTTGGCCCAACGAGAATCCTTTCATGCACGATCGCCGACAAATGCTGAACGCTACCAAGGAGGCGCTCGGAGATGAAGCCGAGGGCCTTATCTTCGACGAGCAGTCGGACGAGGACGCACTGTTTCGCTATGACATGCACACGTTGCCTTCCGAGGTGGATGAGTCGATCGGAACGTCCACGGTGTTCGCCGCCTGGAATGCGGCGGTTTACGTCGGACAGATCGAAGATGCACGCCTCGACCAGGTGTTGGGCAGTCGTCAGTATCTCGACGTGACGCGTGAGGCGCTAAGAAAGCATGGCGGTCTGTGGTTCTGGGACGAGTCGTTCTCCATTGTGCGCCGCCGTAGTTAATACAATGGGCCTGGCGTTCCAACAATTGCGCTGTTCAGGTCTGACTCCGGTCGCGTGTGACGCGGCTCGGTCCAGCGCGGATTATTTCTCTAATTAAAAACTAAAATAAGGTATTACATTATGTCTGAATTTCTTTTCACTTCCGAATCGGTCTCCGAGGGTCACCCGGACAAGGTGGCGGACGCGATCTCGGACGCCGTGCTTGACGCGGTCATTGCTAAGGATCCCCGCTCGCGTGTGGCGGCAGAGACGTTGGTAAAAGACAACTTGGTCGTGCTCGCGGGCGAACTTACAACGAATGCGAGCGTCGACTACCAGCACATCGCGCGTCGGACGATTGAACGCATTGGCTACGTCGATCCGAAGATCGGTTTCGACGCTGAGGGGTGCACGGTAATCGTCGCCTATGGCGAACAGTCGCGTGACATCGCGCAGGGTGTTGACGAGGGCAAAGGGATCGATCTCGACCAAGGCGCCGGGGACCAAGGCCTGATGTTTGGCTACGCCTGTGACGAGACGCCAACGCTGATGCCGATGGCGATCGATCTTTCCCACCGGCTACTCGAACACCATGCAGAGCTGCGACGCAGCGGAAAGCTGGCTTGGCTGAGGCCAGACGCGAAATCGCAGGTGACGTTGCGTTACGTAAACGGCAAGGTCGACTCGATCGACACAGTGGTGATCTCCACGCAACACTCGCCGGATGTGACCTATAAGCAGATCGAGGAGGCGGTGATCGAAGAAATCATCAAGCCGACTCTGCCGCAGGAGTTTGTCAAACAGGACAATATTAACTATCTCGTTAACCCGACCGGCAGCTTCGTGATTGGCGGGCCGAAGGGCGACTGCGGCTTGACCGGGCGCAAGATCATCGTCGATACCTATGGCGGCGCAGCGCCGCATGGCGGCGGTGCCTTTTCGGGCAAAGACCCTTCCAAGGTTGACCGCTCCGCGGCATACGCGGCGCGCTACGTAGCGAAGAACATCGTAGCCGCCGGGCTTGCTTCCAAATGTACGGTACAGGTGTCCTACGCGATCGGCGTGGCGGTGCCGACCAGTGTCATGGTGACCACGGATGGCACGGGCAAGGTTTCGGATGAGAAACTGTCGCAACTCATACGCGAGCACTTCGATCTGCGGCCTAAAGGTATCGTCCAAATGCTCGATTTGCTGCGTCCAATCTACGAGAAGACTGCGGCCTATGGGCATTTCGGTCGCGAAGACGTCGATTTCACCTGGGAAGCGACCGATAAGGCATCAACGCTCGCAGATGAAGCCAACGTAGAGAAAGAAACACAAACCGTATAGGAGATAATGACAATGAGTGTAGCTCTCGAATTGAAGGACTTTGCTGACTACAAGATTGCGGACTTGTCGCTTGCTGACTGGGGCCGCAAGGAGATGACCATTGCCGAGTCGGAGATGCCAGCACTGATGGCGATCCGTGAGGAATACGCCGGGAGCAAACCGCTCAAGGGCGCCCGCATTGCGGGCTCGCTGCATATGACGATCCAGACCGCAGTGTTGATCGAGACGCTGAAGGAGCTAGGGGCCGAGGTGCGCTGGGCATCCTGCAACATTTATTCGACTCAGGATCATGCTGCGGCAGCGATTGCCGCAGGCAATACGCCGGTATTCGCCTTCAAGGGCGAAACGCTGGAGGAGTACTGGGATTACTGCCATCGCATCTTCGAGTTCGAGGGCGCGGATGGGAAAACGCACGGGCCGAACATGATCCTGGATGATGGCGGCGATGCCACGCTGCTCGTCCACCTCGGTATCGAGGCAGAAAAGGATATTTCCGTTCTGGCGAAGCCAGGAAGTGAAGAGGAAATTGCGTTTTTTTCTTCCATTAAAAAGCGTCTTGCGAAAATTCCGAACTGGTACTCGGAGATCGCAAAAGAGATCAAAGGCGTCACGGAAGAAACCACGACCGGTGTGCATCGCCTCTACGAGATGGCAAAACAAGAGCGTCTGCTGTTTCCCGCCATCAATGTCAACGACTCGGTGACCAAGTCCAAGTTCGACAACATCTACGGCTGCCGCGAATCGCTGGTCGACGGCCTCAAGCGCGCGACCGACGTGATGATAGCGGGCAAGATCGCGGTGGTGTGTGGCTTCGGCGAGGTCGGCAAGGGCAGCACCCAGGCGTTGCGCGGGCTGCAGGCGCAGGTATGGGTGACCGAGATCGATCCGATCTGCGCGCTCCAGGCGGCGATGGAAGGCTACCGCGTCGTGACGATGGATTACGCCTGCAACAAGGCGGACATCTTCGTCACCACGACCGGCAACTACCATGTGATCACGCGCCAGCACATGGAAAAGATGAAGAACAATGCCATCGTCTGCAACATCGGCCACTTTGACAACGAGATCGACATCGCCTCACTCAAGGACTGCGAACGCGAGAACATCAAGCCGCAGGTAGACCATATGATCTTCCCGGACGGCAAGCGCATTCTGCTGCTTGCTGACGGGCGCCTTATCAACCTCGGCTGCGCGACCGGGCATCCGTCTTACGTGATGAGCTCGTCCTTCGCCAACCAGGTGCTCGCGCAAATCGAGATCTTTACCAACACCGATAACTACCCTATCGGCGTGTACATCCTGCCCAAGGAGCTGGATGAGAAGGTGGCGCGTCTGCAACTCACCACGCTGAACGCCATGCTCACCGAGCTGACGGATGTGCAGGCGAAGTACATCGGCGTGCCCAAAGACGGGCCGTACAAGACCGACCATTACCGGTATTAAAGTTACTAAAGCCAATGACAGCACTGGTCTGCGGTTCGCTCGCGTTTGACAATGTAATGACGTTTCAGGATCGCTTTCGCGATCACATCCTGCCGGAACAACTGCACATTCTGAATGTGTCGTTTCTGGTTCCGAGCATGAAACGGGACTACGGGGGATGCGCGGGCAACATTGCCTACAACTTGAGGCTCCTGGGAGAACAGGTCTCCATTGCGGCGACGATCGGCGAGGACGGTGCGGATTATATACAGCGCATTGACGCGCTCGGCATCGACCATGCCAGAGTGGCTGACGGCCCAGGCGTTCATCATCACGGATCTGGAGAACAACCAGATCACGGCGTTTCATCCGGGTGCCATGGGCGATGCGCACACCAATCGAATTGACGACTTCAATGATGTGCGTATTGGCATTGTCGGCCCGGACGGTCCGCAGGGTATGCTGCAGCACGCCGAGGCGTTTTCACAAGCCCATATTCCGTTCATTTTTGACCCGGGTCAAGCCATGCCGTCGTTTACCGGCGATCAATTGGACTATTTCATCGAGCGCGCCACGTTTATCGCGGTCAACGACTACGAAGGCGCGCTGCTGTCGGAACGCACCGGAAGATCTTTGGCGGACATCGCGCGCACAGTCGAGGCGCTTGTCGTGACGCAAGGTTCTCGTGGCTCGACCATCTACACCGACGGAGTGCAAATCGACGTGGCGGCTGTGACGCCTAAGCAGGTGGTCGATCCGACGGGCTGCGGTGATGCCTATCGGGCGGGATTGCTCTATGGCATCTCGAGAAGGCTCGATTGGGAGGCTACTGGTCGAATCGCGAGCACGCTTGCCGCTTTCAAAATCGAGCACCAAGGCGGGCAGAACCATCTCGTCTCGAAGGACGATATTTTCGACCGCTGTACGAAGATATTCGGGATAGATGGGACGCTTGATTAGGCCCGAAATGCACCGACGCGGACGAAAGCACTTCTCGCGGTGTGGTCTTTATCCCATTCTGCCATTTTGTTACTTAGAAGGGGCGGTGTGCAGTCCCCGTAGTCAAAAGGAGTCAATCATGGTTACACGCACGATGAATTGCACAAGCTGCTCGTTCTCCCGCTGTCGTATGCACTCAAGATCAGTCCGCGTCGATCGCGCCTTCATCATCCATCATCCGCTAGCGTCGCTGACTTCTCTCGATCTACGACACGGAAACGCTCACTGGATTCGTGCTGGCAGCCGAAATTTAAATACGGAAAGATAATGCAATCGGACATCGAAATCGCGCAGTCCGCGGAGCTTCAGCGCATCTCGTCGATCGCGCGCGAGAAGCTCGACCTCGCCGAAGAACATCTCGAGCCTTATGGCCATTACAAAGCCAAGGTATCGCTGAATTACCTCGACACGCTGAAGGGGATGAAGGACGGCAAGCTCGTGCTCGTGACGGGGATGACGCCGACGCCTGCGGGTGAAGGAAAGACCACCACGACGGTCGGCCTCGGCGATGGGCTCTATAATATCGGCAAGAAGGCGGTGGTCTGCCTGCGCGAGCCCTCGCTCGGGCCGGTGTTCGGTATGAAGGGCGGCGCGGCGGGTGGCGGTTATGCGCAGGTCGTGCCGATGGAGGATATCAACCTGCACTTCACCGGCGACTTCAACGCCATCGCGCTCGCCAACAACTTGTTGTCGGCATTGATTGATAACCACATCCACCACGGCAACGACCTCGATTTGGATGTGCGCCGCATTACCTGGAGGCGCGTGGTCGACGTGAACGACCGGGCGCTTCGCCAGATAACCGTCGCGCTCGGCGGGCCGGGCAACGGCTATCCGCGGCAAGACGGTTTCGACATCGTCGTCGCCTCCGAGATCATGGCGATCTTCTGCCTCGCCACGTCGCTTGAGGACATGAAGAAGCGCCTCGGTGCAATCGTGGTCGGCTATACGCACGATCAGAGGCCGATTACGGCGAAGGATCTCAACGCGCACGGTGCGATGGCCGCGCTTCTCAAGGACGCGCTGGCGCCCAATCTCGTGCAGAGCTTGGAGGGTACCCCGGCGTTCGTGCACGGTGGGCCGTTCGCGAATATCGCACACGGCTGCAACTCAGTGATTGCGACGCAGAGAGCACTCAAGCTCACCGATTATGTGATCACCGAGGCGGGCTTCGGCGCAGACCTGGGCGCAGAGAAGTTCATCGACATCAAGTGCCGCAAATCGGGCATCCGGCCCGATGCCGTGGTGATCGTCGCGACCATCCGCGCGCTGAAGATGCACGGCGCCGCCGAGCTCGCCTCGCTGCATCAGGAGAACCTCAAGGCGCTTAAGAAAGGCATTCCGAACCTCGAGCGGCACGTCAACAACGTTCACAACCACTACGGTCTGCCATGTGTCGTCGCGATCAACCACTTCAGCCATGACACTGAGGCCGAGCTGGCGCTGCTGCAACGCAAGAGGGCACACCATAGCGTGCCGCTCGTGATCACGCGCCACTGGGCGGAAGGCGGCAAAGGCGCCGAGGAGCTGGCGCGCACCGTGGTGAAGCTGATCGAGACGATGCCGTCGGACTTCCGCTTCGTCTACGAAGACGACGCCACGCTATTGAACAAGGTGAAGGCGGTGGCGACGAAAATCTACAGCGCCAGCGAAGTGACCGCCGATTCGAAAGTACGCGCGCAGATCAAGAAGCTGCAGCAAGACGGCTACGGCCACTACCCGGTGTGCATTGCGAAGACGCAGTATTCGTTCTCCACTGATCCACAGCTTCGCGGTGCACCTTCTGGACATGTGATGAACATCCGCGAAGTGCGGCTCGCCGCAGGCGCCGAATTCATCGTGATGATCTGCGGCGATATCATGACCATGCCCGGCCTGCCGAAGATTCCATCGGCGGAAAAGATTGACCTCGTCGATGGTAAGGTCGTCGGTCTGTTTTAAACAACCAGAGTATCGTTTACACTGTGTAAGAAGGAGATATACCACAATGCCATTTACCAGCGTAAAAGTTATCGAAGGCGTGTTTTCCAAGGAACAAAAGGCTCAGCTCATCGAAAAGATCACCGAAGCAATGATTGAAGTCGAGGGCGAGGGCATGCGTGACTTGACCTGGGTTGTGATCGAAGAAGTCAAACCCGGCGATTGGGCCATCGGCGGCAAACCCATCAGCCCCAAACCGAAGCCTTAGGCCAGTAGATACATAAATAGCGCAGACCGTTCAAGCGACGGAGAAGTTCGTCAGCGTCCAATCGGAAACAGTGGAGGGTATCGCGCATTCCTTGATCATCTCGTAAGAATCCGGGAATCCCCAGAATTCAATCCCGTTGCTTCTGTTGTTTCCGAATCCGAGGCGCTACCGCAATGTAAGGGGTCGCTGCTGTCGGACGAAATCCAAAGTCATCCATTTGTACAACCAACTCCCGAGGAGGAGAAACCATGTCAACTCAAGAAAAGTACCTGGTAAACTGTCAGGAAGGCGCCGGCCATGTGGAGCGGGCGACAATTTCGTTCATCCAGGCTGTCACCGCGTCCAAGACGGCGGAAACCGCCATGTTTATAACCTCCGATGCTTCGCAGCTGTGCACCAAGGGTGGGGCTGAGGGATTTCAGGGAGAGGGCTTGGAACCGCTGGAAGACTTGATCAATCAGTTCGTCGATAACGGCGGCAAGATGTGGTTGTGTCCAATTTGCGCTAAAACAAGGGGCATCACCGAAGACGACCTGCGCGAGGGTGCCGAAATTGCGGGTGTACCCAGGGTAATGGAATTCCTAGCCAGCGGCGCGCGCACGCTCGCCTGACGCGTCTAGCCCGGGGTTGTCGACGATGCTCGATCCGTCCAGCATGATCCTAGAATTCGAGCATAGCGGCTAATGTAAGTTTTAAATTATTATAGAGATAAAGAATAATTAATTAGGTTATTAATTATAGTTAATCGGACGCCCGCTCCGTTAGCTGCCTTTCAGGCAGGAAAAACAGGGGAGTACAGTGTTGAGGTGCTCAACGACTGTTACCAGTTTCGATGGCGTGACTGTCAGGTCTTCTTCACGTACCTCGCAACGCCCGTGAAATCTAGCAATACACAACGCTTGTCGCCGACGACCCAGGCGTCGTGTCCCGCTGGCATGCAAAAAAAGTCCCCGGGGGCGTATTCTGTTTCGGATCCATTATCCATTTTCACAACCATCCGACCTTCCAGAACGTATCCAGTATGCGTGGCCTCGCAAGACGGAGTTCCAACATTAGGCTTTACGTGTTGCGACCACCGCCAACCGGGCTCATACTGCCCTCGGCCAACGGTTGCATCACAAAGAATGAATACATCCAATTTGCCCTTGCCATCTTTGAACGGTCGGGTTTCGTCGGGTGAGTCCTTGTCCTTGCACACCAATTCGTGCGCCATCGGAATACCTCCTGCGGTTTGTCTAGCTGGAGGGAATCGCCCTTGCAGCCAGTTTAGTGTAGCGCGCGCGGAGGCCCGCCTTAAAACCCAATTGCGACCACATCACGGCAGCCGGGGCAATGTATGGCGGCTATAGATGAAGCAGCGTGTGGACAGTCGCGAAGGCAAGCTTATCTATGGCCACCGCATGTCCGTTGTTTGGCAACATTGTAACGAACAAGCGCTTAAATCGATTCAGTTTACGCGGCAAAAAGAAAGTCCAGGGACAATGGCAGCTGTATTGTCTGGTACACAATATTGAGAAGCTGAAGAGTTATGGCGAATTAGCTGCATAGATGAACCCGAATAAGCTACCTGTATATAAAATATACTTTGTACCGAGACAGTTATCGAATGAATGACAATTTTATTTGTTGGCATGAAATATCCCGCTCTCAGATGCGGGTTTTTCTACAGGCTCGTTAGGCGTCATTAAACGAAGGACAGGAATATGAGCTTTGAATCTTTATTGCAAACTAACAAGCATATTCTGGCAGAAGGCTCAGTATTCGAATTGCTGCGACGTAGCCCTAAAATTGCCTTTGATGAGCATATTTTTCATGCTGGCTTAATTTATGATGAACATTTTGATGAGGTTCTGGAAAGCGTATATAAATCCTATATCGATACGGCTGTGACTTCAGGGTTCGCAATGTCAGTTAGCACCGCGACTTGGCGTGCGAATGAAGAAAGAGTTCGCGCTTCTAAATTTTCAGACCGGGCTGTAAATGAAGATAACGTTAGATTTTTAAAAGGTATTCGAGATAGCTACGCTGATTCTGGAATATCTGTACTGATTGAAGGTGATATCGGCCCACGAGGTGACGCTTATAGAGCAGAAGAAGCGTTGAGTACAGAAACAGCTCGGTCTTTTCATTCACATCAAATAGAAGCTTTGGCATCTAGTGGAGTTGATTACTTACAGGCCTCTACGATTCCCGCCTTTACAGAAGCACTCGGTATTGCTCTTGCTATGGCGCCGACGGGAATACCCTATGTAATTAGCTTCATAATTGATAAATCCGGTTGTTTGCTAGATGGCACCACGCTGAGCGAAGCCATAGGTCGGATTGACAATAAAGTGGGAGATAATTCAACGCGCTACGCAGTCAATTGTGTCCATCCAAGAATATTGCATAAAGCACTTGACAACAATTCCGAGATCGAAGGAAGAATAATCAGTTTCCATGGAAACACTTCCGATTTAAGTGCCGCGGAACTTGATGGTTTCGAAGAACTTATTACGGAGGAACCTGGTAGGTTTGCAGTAGCTCATAAAGAACTTTTGAGCGATCACGATATTAAAATTATTGGTGGATGCTGTGGCACTACTCCAGATCATATTCGCGCAATTGCCGGTATCCTTTAACCTGAATTATTCATTGCAATAAAGAATAGAGGCTCATCACCAGTTTAAGTGGGTTGTTACGCACGCAGATGTTCCGGACAGAGATAGAGTCCTGAGGTGGACCCCACCGGTTGGACAGGATTCCGGTTTTTATAAGTGAAATCTTCTGCGGTAAATTCAAGCGAAATACCCGGAGCAGAAGATGACAAAGAGAAGGCGTCCCCTCGTCCAGATCTACCTGGATCTCTGCAATCATCCACGGCCCTTAGATTCCCGGTATCCGCCGATAGAGCTCCCGGTCGTGCATCGCAAACCCCTCTGGATTGCATCCAGAGAAAGATTACCTGCAGACGTCACCCACACAAAATCGTAAAGAGCCCTGTATAACACTCTTGCGATGCGGCGAAGGCGGTATTGGGGGGTTGTGCTCAGACACGGCCGGACAGTCGTGAGGCGTTCAGAGGCGTTTCCCGCGCCCATGATCTTGCGACAAGTTGCTTGTCAGTACCAGCCGGAGAGAACATATTCAATTGACTAATTGACTAATTGACTAATTGAATATAGCTATGGCAGTATCGACTTAACGGATATAGTCATCGCAGTGCACACGTGCGGTGGTTAAAGTTCAGACATCCAGCGGAGAGAGGAGATAGAGAACCCCATGTTTAATGTAACCCAGGTCGGAAGTTGGCCGCGCTCGGAGAAGCTTTTGGGCGCGCTTAAGGATCGGCGCAACGGCGAGATGACGCGCGCGCAATTAGACCGCGTGGCCGATGAAGAGGTGCGGCGCTGCGTCGAGGCACAGATCGAAGCCGGTGTCGACATGGTCGTCGATGGCGAGCAGCGTCGTGACAGTTTCGTATCCTTCGTCACCGAGAAGGTCGACGGCACCAAGCTGATGTCGATGGAGGAGACGGCCACCGACAAAAAAGCTTTTAAGAAAATGCTTGAGGACGCCGACGTCAAGCCGAACAGCATTAGGAATCCGGTGTGCGTGGGCAAGCTCTCGCGTCGCGATCCCTTGGCGGTGGATGAATTCAAGTTCGTACGCAGCTTGACTGATCTTCCCGTCAAGATCGCCTTGCCGGGGCCTTATCTTTTGATCCGCACCATGTGGGGGCCGAAGTTCTCGAAAAAGTTCTACAACGAACCCACCGACATGGCAGACGATGTGGTGGGCATCTTAAGGGACGAGCTCATAGAACTTCGGGATGCGGGCTGCGAATTTGTTCAGTTTGACGAGCCGGTGCTGACCGAGGTGGTGCACTCGGGCAAGGCCGAACAAGAAGGAGAATCGTTCAGTCGAACCTTCATGTGAGGCAGCTTGGCAACCCGCCGTGATGCGGGTTCTGAACTCAACTTTGCAATCGAATTGATGAACCGGATCGTTGAAGGTGTGGAGGGGATTCGCACCGGCATGCACATCTGCCGGGGTAACTGGAGCAAGAAAGATGCAGTGCATCTAGCGGGCGATTACAAACCGCTGGTATCCCCGCTTTCGCAGATTAATGTTAAGCAGCTGGTGCTGGAGTTCGCTACGCCCAGGGCGGGGGATTTCAGCGTGGTTGGCGAGGCCCTCAATGACCGGGAGATTGGTTTGGGCGTCGTCAATCCCAAAGGCGAAGAAGTCGAGAGCGTCGACTATATCGTCGGCAAGGTGGAGGAGGCGCTTAAGTATTACAAGCCCGAGAACATCTGGCTCAACCCGGACTGTGGCTTCGGCACGTTCTCGGGCTGTACGCTGACCACCCATGAGGCGGCCACCGCGAAGATGAAGCGTATTGTGGAAGCATCCAAAGTGCTGCGCGAGCGCTACGCGGGAGGGGCTTAGGCCTAGGCGCCGCGGCAGTGTGATCGGCAACCCGCTAC
>JAVJHY011426388.1:0-61493 GCA_035593235.1 Phascolosoma agassizii | reverse complement strand
CCCACCACCACCTGCACGGTCACCCACCTTGCCACTCACACCTCCGGTGTTGCCTACGACATCTGGGACCCCAAGATGACCCGCATGGCCGAGCTGGGCGCAAGGCCGGTACTCACCGGCGTCCGCTCGGCACTCCTCGACGCGCCCATGATGTTCGATCCCGGTACATCGTGGACCTATGGCGTCGGCATCGACTGGCTCACGCTGGTGATCGAGGAACTCGCACAATGTGGCTCGTTCCGTTCCAGCCGAGCCGTCGGATGTGGACATCATCGCCACTCTACTTGTTTGGGGCATGGGCGAAGTCGTCAGGGTCAGCGAGCGGTGAGAGCTCGCAACATCGGGCAGATCGTCGCCAACTTCGGAACTCGATGTCTCTGGCCCTTGGGTGATAGTTGCATGCCTGCAGAATTAGGATGAGCTGGTGAGTTCCGATGACCGATGTCTCGAAGCCGAATTTGATCGGGCTGACGAGGTGTCGACTGAGGCGCTACCGGTAATCGACTTCGGGCCGTTCCGTAATGGCGACACGACAGCGGTGACAGACACGATTGGTGCTGCGTGCCGGGACAGCGGTTTCTTCTACCTCACTGGTCACGGGATGGAACCGGATCTGATCGCCGAAGCGTTTCGACAGATCCGCTGGTACTTCGCCCAACCATTCGAGTGGAAGTGCCGGCTGGAGGCCGCCACCGATTCGTACCGCGGCTACTTTCCTCCTAGCGACGTGACCGAGCGTGTCGGTATCGATGGGGGTTCGATGGAAGCCTTCCGTCTGATGCTCGATCTCCCTCCCGATGATCCCGATGTGTTGGCCGGTACGCCGCTGTACGGACCCAACCGCTGGCCGACCGGTGCACCGCTATTCAGATCCGTGATGGAGACCTATCAGCGCGAAGTCGTTGCGCTGGCGATGACTCTTCTTGAGGCGTTCGCTCTCGCACTGGGTCTTGACCGCGATGCGTTCGGCCAGTTCTTCACCAAGCCACTCCTCAACCTTCAGCCGGCGCACTATCGGGGACAGCGCCAAAACGCACCGGGCCGGGAACTGGGCGTTGGCGAACATCGCGACACCGGTGGATTCACCTTGTTGATGCAAGATGGCATTCCCGGCCTTGAGGTCAGGGATCGAAACGGTCGGTGGTTTGAGGCACCGATTGTGCCCAACGCCTTCGTGGTCAATATCGGCGACTCGATGATGAGTTGGACGAACGGCGAGTTCGTCTCGACGCCGCACCGTGTCGTCAATCGCTCAATCGACGATCGCTACATCTGTGCGTTGTTCATGAATCCTGACTTCCACTGCGTCGTCGAGCCTCTGGCGCCATTCGTCAGCGCCCAACGACCCGCCCGATTCGAGCCGATCCACAACGGTGACTACTGGTGGTCGATTGCCCAAGGTGCCAACGCCGAATACGGCAGCTGATTCCGGTCTCGACATCAGCTTCTTTTGTCACTGCCGTCGTTGCGACGAGAACCCAGCTGTACGCGCCAGGATTGCGCCCGGGCCGTAACCGAAGGAGGTTGTCGGACGACGCCGGCTCGGCGGGCAAGGACGTCGTTGAGCTCGGCGCCAACCAGGAGAACGACACTCAGTACGTACATCAGACTCAGGGCGAGCAGGATCGCACCGACACCCGTCTGCACCTGGTTGCCCTGCCCGGAGGCACGAATATAGAAGGCGAACCCTTGCGACGCGACAACCCATCCGATCGTCGTGACCGCTGCGCCCGGAAGGTCGTAGCGCCATGGTGTGTGATGGTTCGGCCCGATGTGGAACACCGTCGCTGCCCACATGATGAGGGCCACCAGCACCCCCGGGGCGGTCAGGAACCGGATGGCGCTGTCGAATGGCAACGAAGGGAGCGTCGCCAGCAGCGTGGCGCCAGCAGCAACGACCAGGATGGTTCCGATGCCTAGCCCGATCGCAACGATCCGCACGAACCACCACGGACGTTTGTCGTCGACCTCATAGGCGATATCGAGGGCTCGGATGAGCCCCGCAAACGCCCGCGACAAAGTGAATACCGCTGCAATCGTGGCCGCGGTCGCGACTCCTGTGCTCGACGAGTTGAACAGTTCCACAACCGTCTCGTTGAGAGCCTCTGAGTCGGCGAAGGTGTCTACAATGAACTGCTGCACCTCGGCCTCGACGTCATTGGCCACCGATGCACCGACGATGGCCTCCAGTGAGCTGAGTGCGCTGACGAGGGCGAGCACAGCGGCCGGAACGGACAGGATCGTCCAGAAGGTGATCGAAGCGGCAACGTCGCCGATGCCGTCATTGCGGTACTCCTCCATCACGTCCTTGGCCAGCTGCCACAGCCATCGAGCGAGTGGGGCAGGCCACAGAGGCGGCGAGGAGGAGCGGAGGTCGGTGTCCATCAGATGATCATGATCGAGGGTATGGGGTGATCGGGGAGGTCGGTTGTCGCTGCTTTCTTCCAGCCCGAGTTCACCACCCACCGAGAATCGGCCCGGCCTGGCAGTGTTACGTCGCTGGTTGCTGCTCGCTGCTCCTCGTCCCCGGCGGAAATGTAAAGTCGCGCAGCATGCTTCTGGCCCGGTTCAGGTGAGACCTGACCGTGCGGGGCGAGAGCGCCAGGTTCACTGCGATCTCCGAGACGGGCAGATCATTGATGTAGTAGAGCGCCGCCACCTGACGCTGGCCCGGCGGTAGGAGCTTGAACAGTTCGACCAGCCGGGTCGAATCTTCTACCGCCCCGAAACAGTTCTGGTCGGATCCGGTCCGGGCGACCGGGGTGACCCGGGTCTCCCGCCGGCGGCGCCGTTCATCGGCTCGGTGGAGGTCGCGGCTCTTGTTGATGGCGACTCGCCGGACCCACGTCGTCGGATCTTCATAGCGAATGATCTTGCGCCAGCGGGTGGCTGCCTTTATGAACGCTTCCTGGACGCAGTCGCGGGCCGTCTCTCGATCACCGGTTATGGCGGTCAGTGAGCTAACCAGCTGATCGTAGTTCGCGTGGAAGAGACGCTCGAACTCCTGGTCGGGATAGGTCAAATGTCTACTCGGTTCGCTCGCAAGACGCCACGCCAAGACCGCGCCTTCGGGCGACCGTCGGCGAGTTCCTACCAACAGCACGTCACCGACCGGGGGAGAGGTTTGCCGTTGTGTTACAAAAAGAATTCGCAATATGACAAACCCAACGGACCAGCAGAGGCGTGTAGCAGGTAGTGATCAAAGTGAAGTCAACAGATCTCGTCTTGCATTTCCGGCCGTGGCCGGTGACGACGGCGGGATCCGACTTACGGCGCTGGCGGGCCGGATCATCAGGGGCTGATTATTCGAAACTGAACCACTAGAGCGGGCCGTGACATGACTGTCATACCTAGGTCGGCTCGCGCCTCCGCTGATATGGGAAATGACCGGCCCAACCAATTGGGTCGAGTACCAACAAGAAAAGAACAACTGAGAGGTTTGAATACTCATGAGACGAAAGCAGACACAGCTCGTGCTGGTGGCACTGGTGTCGCTAATGCTCGGCATTGGCCTGGCAATACCGGCACTGGCCAGCGATCAGCCGACCTCGAAACGCTCCTACGAACGAGCGCAGCGGGCCGACCAGGACCACGATGACGACGATGACGACGATGACGATCATCGGGACGACCACGACGAGGACTCCGGCAAGCGCTCCAAGTCCCGCCGCAACCACAAAGACGATGACGACGACGATGATGATGACGACGACGATCGTGAGCCGATCGAGGTGGTCACACCTCGGACCAGCAATCACTCCTGGACCGGTCAGCTGTGCAACGGCGAGCCGTTCACGATCGCGTTTGCGGTAGCCGGAAAAAGCGTGACCATCGGAGACGTCAGCGGACCGTCCTGGCGGGCCGAACCCAAGGACCACGGTGTCCGGGTCTACTTCGATGGAGTCGGCGCCCGCATCACCATCAAGGCCAAGGATGGGGGCACCGAGCTCGAGATCGAGTCGAAGCTGGGCCGCTGCACCGGCCCCACTCCGACGCCTCCCACCAACACCACGATGGGGCCGACGACGACACAGGGGCCGACCACCACAGAGGCACCGACCACCACAGAGGCACCGACCACCACACAGCGGCCGACGACCACACAGGAGCCGACCACCACCCAGGCACCGACGACGTTGCCGCCAACCACCCAGGCACCGACGACGTTGCCGCCAACCACGCCTCCGCAACGGCAGAAGAAGTGGCTGACCTACCAGACCGCCTCGGGGCAGATCACCGTCCAGCTGGACGATCCGGCGGCGCTCATGGCGTGGGCGGTCAACGCCCCCGGCTGGGACTACTTCACCGACAAGGACTCGGCCTCCGAGGTCAAGATCCTCTTCCGGGAACAGGCGACACAGGATCAGGCCGAGCTCAGCGTCAAGCTGGTGAACGGTAGCCCGGTGGCCAGCTACAAGGGAACCAACGGAGCGACCGTAAGTCCTCCTCCGCCCTCGGAGTCAACCGTGGCTCCGCCAAGAACAGCCCCCAGCATGGGCTGACCATCGTCTTCGCACGGTGGCAGGCAACCCCACCCTCGCAGTCAGGCTTCCATTCCTGGAGCTTGATGTCGTTGCCTGCCACCGTCGATTATGGTCGTTGCTGGTGACGATGCATGTCCCGAATCATCGACCCCCAAGGAGTCTTCCGTGGTAGCCGATGTTCAACTCCACGCAATGGGGTGCCAAGCCCGCGTGGTCGTCAACGGAGCCGACCACGACAGGCTTGCGGCCTGGGCTGTCGAGCGGGTCGAGCAGCTCGAAGCCTGCTGGAGCCGCTTCCGCCCCACCAGCGAAATCACCAGGCTGAACAACTCGCAAGGTCGGCCGACCGTCGTTTCCGCTGACACCTTTGCTCTCATCGAGCGGGCGGTGGAAGCATGGCGGGCCACAGCCGGTCGGTTCGATCCGACGATGCTGGGCGAGCTGGTGGGCCACGGCTACGACCGGTCCCACTTCGATCTGCAACCGGCCGCCGGGCCGCCCGGCCCCGCGACCAACGAAGGCGATGGAGCATCGCCGCGGATCTCGCGATGCCGCGAAATTGAGCTGGTCCCGGGGTTGCTGGCGGTGACCCTGCCCGCTGGGGTGAGCCTCGATCCCGGAGGGATCGGCAAGGGCCTGGCCGCCGACATGGTGGCCACCGAGCTGATGGCCAAGGGTGCCAAGGGCGCCATGGTCGACTTGGGCGGTGATATCCGCGTGGTCGGCGATCACCCGGACCACGGCCCGACCTGGACGGTCATCGTGGACGATCCGCGGACCCTGGGGGCGGACCGATTCCGCGTCGGTCTGGCCGACAGCGGCATCGCCACGAGCTCACAGCTGCAGCGGCGCTGGGCCACCGGTGCCGGCGACCGACATCACCTGCTCGATCCCCGGACCGGCGATCCATCGACGTCGCCAGTGGCGGCTGCGGTGGTGGCCACCGGCGAGGCGTGGTGGGGAGAGGTGATAGCCAAGGCAGCGCTGACCGCCGGCTTCGAGGACGGCTCCCGCCTGATCGCCGAGAACCAGGCGGTGGGAGTTCTGTTCGACTTCGACGGCGAGGACCATGACGTTGGGCTGCTCGCAGCGGTCGCCGTCGTGTAGACATTCCCGAGACGACGGTGTGTCGAACTCACCGCCGACATCGACTACGTGGCCTGTGCCCCCTCGATCCCGGCCCACAGTCAGGAACACTGGCTCGTATTGGAATCGAGGGACTGTCACGCCGAACTGGCTGGTCAGGTCCTGGGGCATGCGGAGGAAGCGATCGGAATTCCGACGGCCATCGCTTCGGCTTCGGTGAGTCCGCGGCCAGCGAGCGCGCAGGCGCCGGCAACCCACACATCAAGGCTCGTGTCGACCACGCTCCAGGTGACCGGCTCATTGAGAAACCGCAGAGCCACCCTACTCGCGTCAGCAGCGATGACTGAAGAGACTCTTGCGGCACGCCTCTCCCCCAGGACCCGCGCCGGGCCACTGTCACCATCGATGACAAAGATCGGCTTGCCATTGTCAACCCACCACATCGAAACGACGCCTCGATGGTCCACGATTAATGCGATTGTACCGTCATGGTCGAGCGCGATCGGTACTGCGATGCCTCTGGGATCGACCGATCCGAACGACAGCGTGATCTCTCCCGTATCAAGATCGATGCGGTCGAGCTGGCCATCGAAGTCGATCGCCAGAGCCATCTTGCCGTCACCGCTTATTGCTGCTCGTTGATAGGACAGCCGAGCCAGCGGATGCCCATCGATCTGGTCAAGGCTCGCTGCATCCCACAGTGCGATACCACCATCGCGCGACGTCGGGTACGCAGCGACGATGCCGGGCGCAGGGCTATCTAGCCACGCCCACCCCGCGCCGGAATCGAGGCGAACGATGTTGACTCCATCGTCGGCGACGAGCTCCTCGTACTCTTGACGGTTCGAACCGTAGACAGGGCTGTCGGTGAGAGCAAAGAGAGTGCCGTCGACGACAACGGCTCGTCCCGCGAAAATCGGACTCCTAGCATCAGCCGAGCCGCTCCCCTCGAAGATCGTCGGGATTCGCGATGTGTAGTCCGTCGGCGCCGGTCACGGTCCACGATTCGTTGACCAGCTGGTTTTCGGCTGAACCATAGCTTGACCGCAAAGACGCGAGGAGCTGGTTGTTGTCAAGAGGGTTGAACGTGACAAGGTCGAAGTTGCCCTCCGCCGAGCCCACGGTCGCTCCCTCGATTCCACCGATGGCATCGAAGAGTCCGTTCACCGTCTCGAAATTCGGCGACGCACCGAATAGCTCTGCTGCAAGAAGCGGCCGAGGAATCCTTGCGATCATCAAAGCCTGTTCAAGTTGGCTACTCCGACCCTCAGCGATCTCCCCACGCACAGGATCGGTCGGCGGTGTCGGCCCTTTAACGGTGTCTGAAGCACTGCCGCCAGTCAACGCCCAAACAAAGACCCCGATCACCAATACAGCGAACACCAGCCCGGCCACGGACAGTGACGTCACGGCCGGGTGGCCAGTGGCTACGCTCGGTGGGCCAGAGCCTCCGACGTCGATCCACTCCACCTCGGTGTCTTCTGCGTCGTTCTTGCTCCGGAAGCGCATCACCGACTCCTGGCGAACATCATTCCTGGATCCATCGTACTGGGTCGAACCGCGCCCGTGGTCTGGCCGGTAGATCGACGAAATGTTGCGGTCCGACTCACGCAAAGCGCACGATGACAACCCGCTCGTCGCTCAGCGAGCCATTGCCCACTCGTACCTCAAGTTTTCCGGGTGGTAGCTCTGGCCTGGCTGAACACCACGATGCCGTCCTGAGTTTCGGCTTGCACAATGACTGTGTCGTCATCGTCGTGCCACATCTTGGTGATGATCCGATCGCCCGGCCAGACCTGATCGGCGAACCGGCCTCGGAGGGAACGAAATCGGTCTACCTGGCCGTCACAGAGCCCGGCCAGCACGGCTCGTCCGACGAATCCGTAGGTGCACAATCCGTGTAGAAACGGACCCTTGAACCCGGCGGCCACGGCGAAGTCTGGATCGATGTGCATGGGGTTGGTGTCACCGGACAACCGGTAGATAGCGCCTTGTTCTGGTCTGGTGTCGTACTCGACGATGACATCGGGCTGACGGCTGGGCGGGGCGTTCACACCCTTGCTCGATGGCCCTCGCTCGCCACCGAACCCGCCGGCGCCAATGAAGAACAGTGACGAATAAACCGTGAACAACGGGCCGTCGCCATCAGATGCAACGCCTTCGACCCCGAGAACGGCAGCGTTTCCCTTGTCCCAGACCTCGACGATGCGTCCGGTCAATTCGAGTTCGCCTTTCGGCGGCATCGCCCGGTGCTGTGTAACACCCTGCTCACCATGTAGCAGTCGAGTGAAGTCGAGTTTCACGGCTTGCCCAAGGCCGCGGAGGACCGCCATGCCCGGTATGACGGCATAGGTCGGCAGCACCGCGGGACCCCGTCCTTCGTAGACGAAATCGAGATCCTCCTCCGGTCGAGCACCCACGCCTAGTGCGTAGATCACGCAGTCTCGTTTGGTCCAGGCGAAGGTGCTTGGCTCGAACTCGGCCCCGACTAGCGACGCGGACAGCTCAGCGGTGCTCATGGATCGATCCTCCATCAGGTGTGACGCCCTGGTCAAGACAGAACGGGTCAATATAGAACGTCACACATGTCTCAGTTCGGCGCATTCGAAGCAACGAGTGCTGGCAGCAGGAACAATCTCAAATGGTCCTCAAGGTCGGTTCCCTGGCGACGGGTCACGCCGGGGATCATGATCAGTGAGGCGACGACGCGCAGCGTCCATTCCGCAGCGTCGCGTGGGTCGAGCTCGGGTCGGATGGCACCCGCCCGTTGCCACTCCTCGAGGTACGGGCACAAGAACGAGACAGTGCGTGCGAACAGCATGTCGAATGCGCCCGAGGGTGAGGTGCCGCGGCTTGGATCGTCATTTTGACCGAAAAGTAAGGCGAGAGTGTCGTCCCGGCGTGCTGCTTGGATGACTCTGGTGCAGAACTCGAGAAGGGCATCCGGGGCGTCAGCGAGGTTGTCCAGACGGGCCCCGAGCCGGGAGAGATACCGGTCGATGTCACGCCCGGCGACGCTGAGAAGTACATCGTCGCGGCCATCGAAGTAGCGATACAGGGTGGCGCGGGACATGCCGGCGGTCTCGGCGATGTCTTCCATGGTTGTATCCGTCGCGCCGAATCGGCGGAGGCATTCTTCGGCTGCGTCCAGGATCCGGAGGTGCACCGTCGATGGGGAAGCCGTCGGTTCGTCGACGGAATGAGCGATTGGCATGAGACGTAGCCTAGTCTGTGTCTCGCCCGTCCCTGGAGGGATTGATGGCGGAGAGGACGAGATGACATTGACGGCGATCGAGTTCCTTGGCGGGCAACAGCTCGGCGATGGCGATTGGCGGTTCGATCTCGGCCGTGAGCTGCACGGCGCGTTCGGCGGCGCCTTTGGCGGTGTTCTGGCCGCTGTCTCGGTTCTGGCAGGGCAAGAGCGAGCCAAGGGTCGTTCTCCTTCCGGACTCGACTGCCGCTTCCTGCGCGGTCTGCCCGCCGGACCCGCCCGGGTGCACACCGAATTGATCACCGAGGGTCGCACCCTCACCTGCGTCTCGGTGGACATAGTGGGCAGCGATGACCGCCTCGCCACCAAGGCCATTGTGAGCTACGTAAACGCGGAAGCCCTCGAGCCTTTCGATAGCGGCGGATCCCCCAGCCGGACAGAGCCCGACGCGACTACACATGGTGAGGGGAAGCCTTGGAAGGAGCCAAAAGGTGTGGAGATTCCAATCCTCGCAACGTTTGACCCTCGGGGTGTTGGTCGGGGCGACCTTGGCATCGCAACATCGGTCAAGGTGCCATGGGACGACCCACCGGCCGCCGCGGCAAGCGCCTGCCTCGCGGCAGACATGTGTGTTGGGCCGCCCGTGGACCTCGCCCTCACCAGTGGTTGGGTTCCCCACCCCAACCCTGATCTGGCTCTCCGATTCGCAGCCCCCGTTGGTGGGCCGACGATGATCGGTCACGGCCGCCTCGAGAACATCAGCGGCGGCCTGGCCACCGTTCGAGTCGAGGTCTGGGGAGGTGGGAACCTGGCTGCCGTCGGGGCTGCCTCATCACTTCTCCTCCGCCGGACTCCAGCCTGAACGAGACCGTGAACAGACCTGGCTGGATGGGCGCTAGACGCCCTCGGCACCGCTGCCGAGACAGGAGACCGAGATGGCAGGTCAAACCAGTCCGACAGGCCCTCGGGCAGGTGATACAATCATCTACCAATGTCTCAACCGGGAAGCCAACTCGGGCAATCCGTGCGGCACCGAGCAAGCCCCACCAACGAACACAGGAGCGCCTGATGCCGTCACGAACCACAGCGTCGCTGGTCCTCAACGGACCTCGATTGCCAGAGCATCGAACCCTGCGATGACGCGCTCCAGCAAAGCCATGGTCCTCACCGGACCGCGCGAACTCGCGGCGCAACGATTCGAACTCCCAGAGGTGACGGAATCGACGGGGCTGCTTCGAGTCGAGGCGTGCGGCCTGTGCGGCACCGATCACGAGCTCTACACCGGACACCTGCCTGCGCCCGACCCTGTTGTTCCAGGCCACGAGACCATTGGTGTCATCGAAGAGATCGGGGCCGAGGCTGCATCGAAGTGGGGGGTAGCGGTCGGCGACCGCGTGGCCCTCGAGTGCTTCCAGTCCTGCAGAGAGTGCGATCCGTGCAGAGCTGGCATGTATCGGCGCTGCGTCCGTCACGGAACGCGCTCGCTCTACGGCCTGACGCCCATTTCGGTGGCCCCTGGCCTCTGGGGTGGGTACGCCGAGTACCACTACCTCTCCGCTGATTCGATGCTGCTACCGGTGCCAGAGTCGCTGACTCCCGTTGAGGCCACGATGTTCAACCCCATCGGTGCGGGCATCCGTTGGGGTGCCGATCTGCCCGAGGTTGGCCCCGGCGACATCGTCGCCGTTCTCGGTCCAGGGATCCGAGGCCTCGCCGCCATCGCCGCGGCCAAGGAGGCAGGTGCCGAACGGATCTTGGTGACGGGCTTCGGTGACCGGGACCATCCGCGGCTCGAAGCAGCGCTCGCGTTCGGGGCCGACGTCGCCATTGACGTTGCCGTCGACGACCCGGTTCGAGCAGTGCGCGATCTCAGTGATGGTGAGGGCGCATCGGTGGTTGTGGACGTCACCGCCAACGCTCCGACGGCACTGGGCCAAGGCGTGCGTATGGCCGCCAAGGGGGGCCGCCTGGTCCTGGCCGGGGTTCGCAACTCCGACGAAACGCCAGGATTTCGACCCGATGCCGTGCTCTTCAAGGAACTGACCATCATCGGTGCACTCGGGGTCGACGCGCCCGTCTACCGGCGAGCGCTCGACCTCCTCGCAAGCGACCGCTATCCCTTCCGTGAACTGTCCCGTGAGGTGGTCAACATCGAGAACGCCGCCGACATCTTGGCGTCGATGGCTGGTGAGTCCGACTCGGTCCCACCCGTCCACGCCGTACTCACCCCCTAACCAGAGGAGCATTCCCAATGGTCAAGGCCATCGACTTCGAGGTCTTCAACGAGGACTTCGCGAAACGAGTCGTCGGACGCAAAGGCAAGCAGGGCATCGACGCCTACCTGGGCATCGAGGTCACCGAGCTCGCGGCCGGCCGTCTTGTGGCCGAATTCGAGGTTCGTGACGAACTCATCACCATGATGGGCAACATGCACGGAGGGTGCCTCTCAGCGTTCGTCGATCACTGCCTCGGTGTGGTCATGTACCCCGTGATGCCTCCCGGCTACTGGGCGGCGACCACCGAGTTCAAGATCAACATGCTCAGCCCAGTCGCCGGCGGGACATGCGTCTGCACCGCAGAAATCCGCTCGATGACTCGTCGCCTCGCCGTCGTCTCCATCACCGTCGAGAACGACGGCCGACTCGTCGCTCTGGCCCAGGGGACCAGCACCATCGTCGCCCCGAGATCGACGGCGGCCTAGTCAAGCCAGCGCTGGCGACCGGGTCGGTGATCGACGGCGTCATCGGCTGAATGTCAGCTGAGACCGGGCAAGACCTCGGTGGCGAGCAGCTCCATCTCCTCGGCCAAGATGTCTTCGGGTACCGCTCCGGCGTCGAGCAGGAACAGGTGCCGATCCAGATCGAGCAGCTCGTTGATCTGGCCGACACGGTCAATCACCTCGGCCGGACTCCCACAGATCCCTGGACCCTGGAGCAGGGCGTCGAAGTCGGTGTCGCGTCCGAACGAGCTGCGAATGGTCAGCGCAAAGTCGCGGTAGTGCTCCAGGTGGGGGCGCCATCGCCTGCGGGCTTCCTGGCTCGTGGGGGCCACATGTAGATAGCTCGGATAGCCAACCCGGCTGGCGTCACCGTGGCCGGCTGTTGCGTGTCGTTCCCGGTAGTGGCCGACGATGTCGAGGTAGTCCTCAGGCCAGCGGAAGAGGCTCGGGAGGAAGAACGGCAGACCGAGGGTTGCCGCCAGCTCGGCCGAGGTCGTCGACAGTCCGCCCCCGATCCACACGCCGGGATAGGGCTTCTGGACCGGGCGGGGTTCGAGCCGGATCTTGTTGAGCGGGGCCCGGTACTCACCCTCCCAGGTCACCGATTCCTCGGTGAACAGACGAAGAACGAGCCGCAAGTACTCTTCGAAGCGCGGGCGCAACTCGGTAAAGTCGGCGATGCCAAACGCATGAGCGGTGTCTTCCGATACCCCGCGGGCGAACGTCATTTCCGCCCGGCCGTTCGTCAGCACGTCGAGGGTTGCCAACTGCTCGGCCTGGCGGACGGGATCGGTATTGGCCAGCAGTGTTACCGATGTGCCGAGCCGGATCTGGCTCGTTCGGGATGACGCCGCGGCCAACACCAGCTCCGGGGCCGACAGGATGTAGCCGCTGAAATGGTGCTCGCCGACACCGAAGGAGCCGAAACCCGCCTCTTCGGCCTGGACCGCGGCGTCAACTACCCGTTGCAGCCGCTCAGCCTGCGTATCGCGATTGCCATCGAGGGGATTGACCAGGTGATCGGCCAGGCTGAGCATGCCGTACTGGGTCACTTCAGCGTCTCCTAACGGCTTCGGCGCGGGGCGCCTTGCTTGCAGTTTCGGCCTGAGGCCGAAACTGGTGAAACTTGACACAAAAAATCACGAGTCCACGCCCCCAAGGGATCTAGCCGGCTGTCGCCGCGAGTTCGGTGCCGTCATAGAGCTTTTCGGCGAGGCCGGGGGCGATCATCGACTCCCAGTCCGGGACCTCGGCGAAGACCCCGGCCTCGGTCAGCACTTCGATCTCGGCACCGAGCCTGCTGGCGTCGAGTAGGCCGGGGCCCTGACCGGAGGGCGTGGTGTCGAGTACGAGTGTGCTCTCGGTGATCCACCGGAACCCTTCACCCTCGCTTGAGAAGAAGTTGGGGTTGCCAGCGGCGTCGATCCGATCGAACGCGTGCCCGACGGCCACTTCGGGATTGTCGACGGCGAAGGCGAATCCCCGGAATGCGGCGCGAAGGAAGTCTTCGACGGCGGTCGGATGCTCCTCGAGGAACGACCGGCTCGTGAAGAAGACACCGAACGAGGCGGGAACGTCGAAGTCGAGCGGATCGAACTGGCGGTAGGCGACGCCTGCGGCGTCGAGTTGGGCTGGTTCGTTGCTCTTGTAGACGGGCAGCGCATCGATGCCGAGGTCGAGATGAGCAACCGGATCGAAGCCGTCGAGGAGGAGTTCCTCGAAGCTCGAACGCTCGACACCGGCAACGCCGAGCATGGCCTGCAGTGAGTACGGCAGGTCACCCTTGATGCCGACGGTTGTCCCGGCGAGGTCCTCCAGGGAGTTGATCGGCCCGTCGGCGGGGACGACCAGGGTCTCGATCGCCGTCTTCCCGTACTGGGCGATCGCAACCAGATCCGTCTCACCCTGCACGTTGGTGTTGACGAGCTCCCCGAACGATCCGGCCGAGCTGATCTGAGCCTGACCCTCGGCCACCAAGCCACCGTTCCCCGGCGCAAACCCGGGCTTGATGTCGACATCCAGGCACGCCTCGGTGAAGTAGCCCTCGGCGTCGGCGACGATCACATCGAGGATGCTGGCCGCTGCCGCGAAGTCGAACGACGACACGAAGGTGAGCGTCCCGGCGGCCTCGTTTGCCGCACAGCGTTCGTCGCCGGTCAGGTCGGCCGTCGAACCCGCTCCTTCGTTCCCATCACCAGCGTCGGCATCGTCGGAGGAGCCGGAGCAGGCCGCAGCCATCAGGCTTAGCCCCAGGAGGAGGGCCATCAACCTCGACGTCATTGTTGACTTGTTCACCGCTTGGTCCTGTCCATTGAGGTCTGAGAGATGTGCCATCGCAGTAGCCGTCGCTCGAGCATCATCACCAGCAACGTCAAAACGATGCCGACGAAGGCCAGCGAGAGAACGCTTCCCCACAACTGGTCAACCAGGCTACGGGCTTGGGCCGTTCGGGCCTGGTAACCAAGCCCTTCGGTCGATCCGCCGTAGAGTTCGCCGATGACGGCGCCAACGAGGGCCAGGCCTACGCAGATGCGAGCGGCGGCGAACAGCGCAGGCATGGCGTAGCGCATGCGGAGGCGCCAGAGGATCTCCCAGCTGCTGGCATCGACCGAGCGCAGGACTTCCAGGGTGTCGGTGTCGACACTGCGAAAGCCGGTGAGGGCGTTGGCCACGAAGGGGACGAAGGCGAAGAGGGCGGCAACAAGTACCTTCGGCGTCGGGCTGAAGCCAAACCAGAGCAGGAACACCGGGGCCAGAACCGCGACCGGGGTCGACTGGATAAGGACGATGACCGGCATCGTCGCTCGTTCGGCGAACCGCCAGTGGGCCATCATCGCCGCGACGATGAGAGCAACGAACAGGGCGATGAAGAAGCCGAGGAGAGCCTCCGACAGGGTGACCCACCCGTTGCGGAGATAAAAGGTCGGCTCGGATGCCAGGTGGCGGATGATCCGGGATGGTGGAGGAAGGGTTATCGGCGAGAGGTCAGCCAGGCGGACGTACAATTCCCAGCCTCCGAATAGGAGGCCCAAACCGACGAAGGGAGCGAAATAGCGCAGAGCGAAGCCTGACGCGGTGATCGTTTCTCTCGGGTGATCGCGACCTGGCTCCTCGGGCCGTGGCGCGCTGGGCCGTGGCGCTCCAGAGCCGAGAGGATCGCCGCCGAGCGGTTTCTGCGAAGGGGCTGTCATGGCGTCGCCCCATCCGACGGTCGCTCGGTTGTGATGTTGAGGACGGCCCGCAGCTCGGCGGTGTTGCGATGGAAACCGTCACTGTCTTCTATGCCTTCGCGGCGGGGACGGTCGAGCTCGATCGTGACCTCGGCCGACAACCGACCAGGCCGGGTGGTGAGCACCAGAACCCGATCCGACAACAGCACCGCTTCCTCGATCGAGTGGGTCACGAAGACGACCGTCGCCCCGGTGTCCTTCCACACGTCGAGGAGCAGGTAGCGCATCTGCACCCGCGTGATCTCGTCGAGGGCGGCGAAAGGCTCGTCCATCAACAGGATCGGGGCCCGGAGGGCGAACGCTCTCGCCAGGCTGATCCGCTGCTGCATCCCGCCCGAGAGCTGGGCCGGGAGGGCATCGGCGAACGGGGCGAGCCCGATCGCATTCAGCAGTTCGTCGACTTCGGTAGTGGAGACCGAGCCGCGGCCGTGGCCCCGATTGACCTTCGGAAGCAGTGTGAGATTGTCACGAACCGTACGCCACGGCACCAGGGCCGGCGTCTGGGGTACCAGGCCGAACTGTTTGGCCCGGCGTCCGTCCTCCGGCGACCTGCCGCCAACCGTGATCGAGCCCCGGTCGGGGTTGAGGAGCCCGCCGATCAGGCGGAGAAGGGTCGATTTCCCGCACCCGCTCGGGCCGATGATGCTGACGAACTCACCCTCTGTCAACGTGAAATCGAGGTCGGCGAGGGCTTCGGTGTCGCGGCCGTCACGAAACGTCTTGCCGAGGCTCCGCGCCTCAATCACGGCCTCTGGGGTCGTCCGCATCGGGTCGAGCATGCCACAGATCACGAGCTAGGCCGGAAACGGCGGCCTAGGCCTCGTGCCCCCCCGGAACTGGACGGTGTAACAACATCATCTCTGCACTGTAGGGGCGGCCGCATCTTTGCGCGATATGACGAGGGCAGGCCCTGGTTACTCTCTGCGGTGAATGTGACCCTGGGCGTGGTCTGCAATCCATCGGGTCGTTCCGGGTCGCGCTACACCGACTTCTGCTCCGCCATCTGATGTTGTATCAGGATCTGCTGTCACCGCTCTTGATACATGCAGCTCAACCCTGAGTGTGCGCAAGATATGAGGATTGAGACAAATGCCGAATTGGGCAAAAAACGTCAACAAGAAGTGTGGTGATCAGCTGCGAGGCGAGACCGCCAAGGCTGGAGCGTTTCTCCACCCGGCCGGAACGGTGGCGAAGACCGCAGCCCTCGGGGCACTCGGCGGGCTGGCCGGCGTAGCAGTCGGAGAGAAGTTGGCCAAGCGTCGGCTGGCGGAGAACGCCGGTGGCGATTCGGACGGGCTGGCCTCGACCTTTCCCGGCCAGAACGTGGTACTCGGATTGACTGACACGCGGCTGGTCGTGTTTTCTCACAGCACATTGTCCGGGAAACCGAAAGAGCTCCTTGTCGAGTATCCGCTCGAAGACCTCGCGGCCATCGACATGCACGCGGCGAAGGCCCTCCATAAGAAGACGCGGCTCTTCTTCGTCGACGGGTCCGCAGTGGACCTTGAGGCGCCGAAGGCATCCGGCATCGATGATTTCTGCGTCGCGCTGAACGGGGCGTTGCCATAGCCCGTTTGGTCGTCAGCACGCGGCCGACCATCAGCGGGCATGACCGCCGCCGGTAGCATCGCCGGGCCCATCATGATGACTTTGATGAGGCGGCGATTGGAGCGTCGACTACGTCAGTCCAGCCGCTCGCCACCGAGGCGATGGCCGGCTTCCATCCGGTGGCGTCGGTGAAGCGGGCGGCAGAGATCCGATGCGAGACCGTCAGCAGGCCGGCCGCCGGTCCGGCTGCAACTCGGGCGACCCATTTCGGAATCGACCGCGGCGGTTTTGCGTTGAGTGCAGCAGCCAACAAGCCGAGTTCCTCCCGTCTTGTGATGGGGCACTCATCGCTGACGTTGTAGACCCCGGCCGGAGCGGTCAGCGCGGCCAAGATTGCCGTCGCGGCGTCGGTGACGTGGAGATGTGACACGTAGCTGTCGCCGGTTCCAACGACAGGCATCTTGCGGGCGAGAACCGCTGCGAGGTACTCCCTCGAGACGCGACCGGGGCCGTACAGGGTCGAGAATCGAAGCGTGATGCCGTCCCCGCCATGCTCGGTGAAGCGACCGACCTCGGACTCGGCATCGAGTGCCGAGTCAAGTACCTCCCAGACCGGACCGACCGGGGCTTGTTCGTCGATCCAACGTTCCTCGCCGTCGGCGTAGACCAACGAGATCGACTGCTGGATGAAACGCTCCGCCCCACCCACGATCGCTGCGTCAATCAGAACCTGGGTCGCATCGGAACGAAGGCGATCGTTCATCACCCACGCATCGCGCTTGGTCATTTTGTTCTGGGGAGGAATCGAAGTCGCCATGTTGACTACGGCGTCGACCCCGTCGACGGCGAGCGCGACCTCGGCCGGGTCGAACAGGTTGGCGCGGATCGGCCGAACGCCGAGACCCGTCAACCATCGGTGGCCGTCGCCGTTCCGGGCGACCGCCCTGACCTCGTGGCCGTTCGCGATCAACTGTGGGATCGTCCAGCGCCCGATGACCCCCGTTGCCCCGGTGAACAGAACTCTCATCCGCGTGAGTCCACTGTCGCCGCGGACTGCCGCGTGGCTGCCATCAACGCGCCAAGTCCCTCGGAACGATCGAGGCCGCCGGCGGCGTCGAACACTGTGCGAAGGATTTCGAGCCGATAGCCTATGACGCCCGCTCGGTGGGCAGGGTCCTCATCGGCGAGGCGCTGAGCCTCCGCGAAGGTCTCTGTGACGAACACGGCGATACCGCCGAGGGCGGAGTCATAGGGGCCACCAAGAATCAGGGCCCCACGATCGAACAGCTGTGTCATGTATTGCAGGTGCTGTTCCATCGGTTGGCCTTGGGCGGTGACTGGCACGCCGGGTTTCCATTCCGGTCCGTGGTGGATGTGGCCGATGGTGTGCATGATGGTCCTTTCACAGAGTATACAGTTGTGTATGTTTAAAACATACAGTAATGTATGATTCGGAAAATGCAACCATAAATATTGTGGGGGCAGTGATCGAGAAAGGTCGGTCCGCGCCGCGGGCCGTAGAGGTGTGAGCAGTGAAGTTGACCCGTGACGGTTGGGTGGAAGCCGCGTACAAGGCGTTACTGACAGGCGGCTCGAGAGCGGTAGCGATTGCCAACCTCGCCGAGGATCTCGCTGTGACGCGCGGCAGTTTCTACCACTACTTCAACGACCGCGAGGAACTGCTCGTCGCGGCGCTCGAGAAATGGGAGCAGGAGGCGACCCAGGCCTTCATCGACCGTGCCAGCAGCGAGTCCGAACCGGCGGCTCGCCTAGAGAGACTGTTCGCCCAAGTGTTCCGAGAGCCAACAGAACTTGCCGCCGCCGAACGCCATCTCCTGGCCGATCGAGGCGAATCCTCCGCCGTCGCGGTGGTTGTTGATCGTGTCGTCGCTCGTCGCCGTGCCTTTCTCGCCGAGTGCTACCAGGCCCTCGGCTACGACAAGATCGGAGCCGCAGATCGCGCCACGGTGGCGTACATGATGTTCACCGGATGGCTATACCTCGAACACCCTGCCGGCCGACAGTCCGCCGCGACCCGGCGCATCGCAGCCCTCGCCCGGCAGGTGCTCGGCTCGACCGTGTAGCAGCGCTCCATCTGGGGTAGGGCCACCCGTAGGTCGTGGCATCAGGTACCTGGAAACGGAAACTCCGGACTACCGGGTCGAGCCAGATTTCCAACGTCGTCACACTGAGTACTCCGAACCATATAAGAACCATATAAGGAGTGTTCAAAATGCGATTACATAGAAGCGGTAAACGAATCCTGACCATGGTGGCGATGGCCACCTTACTTCTGGCCGGCGGTCTGATTGGCCCTGCCGGGGCCGACACGTTGAAGGAATCCGAGTCCCGAGAGTCGTCGGCCCCGGCTCGTGTGGAGGTGCGTATCGAAGGCGTGGATCCCGGCGACCCGGAGGCGCTGACCTGCTACATCGGGAGCTTCAAGGCTCCCTGTCCGCTTGTTCTCTGGCTGTGCGATCAGCCAGGGTGGGAATGCATCTACTCTGCGAGCGCCATGATCGATCCGGACCTGCTCGATCGTGCGAGTCCCGAAAAATTCGCCGCCGAACAGGGCACCGCGCTGTTCGACCCGTTTAGCGACTGCACGCTTCTCGGCCTGCCGATCGCCTGTGACCTCGCAAAGAGGCTTTGTGGCGAGATGTACGGCTCGCTGACCTGCGGACCCTATGCCGCAGCTGAACTGGCCGACCCCCCGGTTCGTGAGCAATCGGAGAGCCGTCGCTGATCGTCTGAATAGTCTTGACAGGACGCCGCGTTGCCACAGCGGGGCGCCCGGTCGCGTTCGGACACCGAGCCGTCGGTGATTCTGCGTATCAAGATTGGGCGGCCGCCGTCTAGTAAACGTGGGCAAAACACGTGTGCTGGTGGCCGAAGACAACCTCCTCGTCCGCGAGGGGCTGCTAAGCCTGTTGGCCGGCTATGCGACCATCGATGTGGTGGCCGCTTGTACGTCGCTTGCTGAGGCGCTCACCGACGTCGAGGTGCATAAGCCGGAGGTGGTAGTCACCGACATCCGGATGCCACCCGGCCACGCTGACGAAGGCATCGAGATCGCCCGACATCTCCGCCAGCACCACCCCGGGACGGCGGTTCTGGTCCTGTCAGCGTTTGCCGACCCGGCGTACGCTGTCGCCCTTTTTCAGGATGGGACGAGAGGCTGCGGTTACATGATGAAGGATCGGGTCGACGAGCCAGACTACCTGTTCGAAGCCATTCGGTCGGTAGCCGCAGGGAGCTCCTTCATCGACGACGACATCGTCGACTCGCTGGTTCGAGGGCGGGCCGAACCGTCCTCGATCGACGCCCTAACGCCCCGCGAGTACGAGGTCCTCGCCGAACTCGCCAGCGGTCGGAACAATGCCGCGATCGCTGACCAGCTCAGTCTGTCGGAACACTCTGTGGAGAAGCACACAGGCGCGATCTTCGCCAAGCTCGAACTGACCGGTGAGCGCCACGTCAATCGACGGGTCAAAGCGGTGCTGCTCTTCCTGGCCGGAAGAGCGGCGGTCTGAGGGACGGGCGGGTGGCCGAGTCCGCCAGGGCCGCGCAGCTGCGCCGGCTCCGGGCCTTCGCCGTCGTGGACCCGGGATCGGCCGTCATCGGTTCGGTGGCGATGTTGGTCGTGCATCAAACGGTTGCATCATCACCGAGCTTATTGATGGCCGTCGCCGTGGTTGCCAGTGCCGCTGCGATCATGGCGTCGTCCCTGATCCCGCTTCGTAGCGGCAACGCATCGGCGGCGGTCGTTCTCCTGGCCATCGCCAACTGCTGGGCGGCTCTTGGGGCGGCCACGATCGCCACGTTCGCATGGCCGCTGTTGGTCACAGCATCGCTCATACCGGCGATGCTTGCCGGACCGTACTTCTCCCACCGTCGTCCCGAACAAGGATCGCCGCCGCCGACCGGGAGCGGCGGAGGATCGAGCGTGATATCCACGATGGCGCACAGCAGCACCTGGTCGCCGTGGCGCTACAGATTCAAGCGGCCACACAACTCGTTGACAGGGATTCCGGTCAGGCGATCCAGCTCCTCGGCCGCGTGCGGGAGGAACTGCACGCAGCGCAGGTCGAACTCCGGAGCCTGGCTCAAGGCATTTATCCACCCGCCCTGACGGAGCACGGTCTGATGGCTGCGCTGGAGTCGGTGGCGGGCCAGTCTCGATCGCCGTTCGACTCCGGGCCGATGAGAACATTGGTCGTCTGCGGCCCGACCTGAGGCGGCGGTCTACTTCTGCTGCGTCGAGGCACTGCAAAACGCATTCCGTCACGGCGGTCCGGGAGTGCATGCCTCAATCGTGGTCTCGATGCCGAGCCCTACCTCGCTGCGGTTCGTCGTCTCCGACACAGGTCGCGGTATGCCCGAAAAGCACAACAACTCCGGTACGGGAAGGCAGAACATGATTGATCGCATGGGAGCGATTGGCGGTCGCCTGTCGGTCACTTCGACGTTCGGGGTCGGGACCTGCGTGCAAGGTGACCTTCCCACCGCTCATCCATGACGAACATCCCGGGCTTACGGGTCTGCGAGTTGCCAGCTCCGAGAGCTGAGAGAAATCCCATCTGATCTCCAGCGGCGCGGCTAGCGGCTCTCGTCGTAGGTCGGGCATGGCGAAAGAGCGTCCCGGGAGTGCAGGCGCTCCGGTGGGGACCGGTCCCCGTTCCGGGCCGATTGAGAGTGTCTTGGGTTCACAGCACGTACTCCTGTTGACCAGCGGATGCCCGTCATGTCTGTTTCCGAGTTCGAGCTTTCGAGGATCCTGGCGGTGAGGCAACGCTGGCCGGAGTGGCGGCCTACCAGGGAATCACGGAGGAAGAAGCGCAACAGGCAAACCGGGTGTTTGACCTGTATCCCGCTGAGGTGTCGGCCATCGTCGAGGAACACTTTGACGACATCGCCGGTCGGCGGGGGACCAGCGGCCAGATCATGATCGAAGATCTCCATGAGGTGATCGCCGACGAGTCTGCACCGGAGCAGGTTCGTGATGCCGCATATCGTTTGGCAGCTGACAGTGTCCTGTTTAACAACATGGACGTGGCGAAACAGACCGATCTGTCTTCTGAGCCGCTTGGTAGCGGTTTTAACCTCAGCAAGATCGACGGGATCATTGGCCGGGATGATCTAGCCCAGTTCGCGGACAAGGACTATCGGGCCCGCATCCTGCTGGCTTGGCATCCGCTGGTTGAAACCGCAGACCAGGGTTATGACCTGTCCCGGGCTGACTCCCATGCCGGTGAGGATGATGTCGCGGCCTTTGTTGAGGACGAAGATCTCCCCGCATACATCCGGCTTGCGGTGTTTGACGTGTACGCCGAGCGTTACGGTCTTGACCTCAGCGAGCGCGAGGTGCTGGAACAGGAACTGGCGTTTGACGGGTCAATCTACACCGGCCGGTCGACGTACCTGGATGTCACGGGCCGGCCGGGCGCAGCCAGAGTGCCTGTGGTTTCGCTGACCGGTCAGCGGCCAGCCGGTGGTGTTCGACCAGCGCAAACCGGTGGGCCAAGAGGCGGCGGAGGTGGCGGTGGTGCGGCCGCTGCCATCTATGCCCAGCTGCTAGTGACAAGCGGCGGGTTCGGCTGGAACTACGGTCGCCAAGCCAGGATCGAACGGGACGGCAACCCGGAGTTTGTTCATACCGACCCGATCACGGGTCGTGAGACCGCCATCGACCCGAGCGAACTGGGGCATCTCACCCCTGCTGAGACCAAGGCTTACATCGCCTACTTGGCCGCTCACGGCACGCCGCCGCCAACCATCACCGAAAGCATCGAATCCCATCCCTACCTGGACGTCAACGGCCAGTGGCGCATGTCCGACACCAACCAACCAATCCACAACATCGATCGAGAAGTTGACCCTGGTCCTGTTCCACTGCAGGATCCGGATCAATACTACGACGGTCAAGGCAACCTCCGCTGGAAAGACACCAACCAACTCGTAGCGGAAGTACAAGCGACACAGCGGGTGGATCATGTGATCGTCCGCCACAATGGAGTGGTGATTGGACGAGACGGTAAACCGCTCCCTGGACGTATTGCGGACTACCCCGAGCTAGCTCATATCCCTCTCACTGAATGGCTGACGTGGTCCGACTGGAATACGCCATGACCGCTGTTCAGTTTCCAGAGATGCGTCGAGAGGTGGCTAGGGCGTTGGCGTCGTTGGCCGATCTAGCCCACCAACGGCGATCCTGGCTCGACGACCCGACCCCCACCGTCGGCCTGGACAACCTCACACTTTGCGTCAATATTCTCTATGACGACACCCAGGTGTTGCCTGATCCGATGACTCGCGTCGGTTCGGTACTGGTCGATGGTGATGAGATCGACTCGCTCGGTGCTTTGTCGAAGGCGATGGATCCGCTACTTGATCGCCTTGGCGATGCGTCTGATGCTGAATATATGGCGTCGCCAGAATGGTCGAGCATCGTCCGTTTGGCCAGCGTTTCTCTCGCTGCGATCGTTCGCGCCGGCTACTAGTGAGGCTGTTGCGGGATGGCAATTCGATAGTTGCGATTCGGGTGACCGGCCCGGTCACACGTTGCTCGTTCTAGACCATACGGCTGCTGCCCTCTCGGCTGAGCGTGACCCGAACGGCTAGCCATCGGCGTCGGACTTCATCAACTTGCCCCGCCCGACATCATCGACGAGATCGCCGACGGGTATGACGACCTGCCGTTCGAGCCGACCACTCCAGGCGTGCAAATGCTTATCGCCGTCTCTGCGTTCGGATCGGCTGTGGGTCTACGCCACCGACACATGCCTTCTGCCGTTGATGCGACGGCCGTGCGAACCTGCAACCATGGTGAGGCAAACGGCAAGGGACGGCGATGGTCGATGACTCTGCACTGAAGCGACAGGCGAAGACCTGGTATGAGGCCAACTGGGACCCGGCGCTGAGCACAGGAGCGTGGTTCCGCCTGATGGCCGAGCAACGCTGGGGTTACCCGACTTGGCCCGAACAGTGGTGGGGTCGTGGCCTATCGCTGGCTCAAGCCAAGATCGTCCGCCAAGAACGGCGGCGGGCCGGGGCTCTGGGACCACCCTCGGGTATCGGACCGACCCTCCTGGCACCGATGCTGTTCGAGCATGGCACCGACGACCAGTGTCAGCGGTTCCTGTGGGGATGCGCCGCCGAGGGTCGCCAGGTGTGCCAAATGCTCTCGGAGCCGGATGCCGGCTCCGACCTGGCAAACGCCCAGGCTCGGGCCGAGCGCGACGGCGACCAGTGGACGATCACCGGATCGAAGATCTGGACATCGAGTGCCGACCTCGTCGACTACGGAATGCTCCTGGCCAGAACGGATTGGGACGCTCCGAAACACCGGGGCCTTACGTTCTTCCTGATCGAAAGGGATCAGCCAGGAATAGAAGTGACGCCGCTACGTCAGATGACCGGCGACGCACGGTTCAACCAGGTGTTCTTCGATCAGGCTCGGGTTTCCGCGGCCGACGTCCTCGGAGCGGAGGGCGACGGGTGGGCTGTCACCCGAACCTTCCTTGCCAATGAGAAGAACTCGTACAATCCCGCCGCCCATGAGGGAGGGCCGCTCGGGCGTGTCAACCTCGACCGCTCGGCCGGTGAAACCCTCGAGATTCTCCAGCGGCGGGCTTCCGCTGCGTCAGCCGGGCGCGGGATTGGCCGAATCCTGACCGACCTCGTTGCCGAGTCCGGCCGAGGCGCCGACCCGCTGGTCCGCCAGCGCCTGTCCCAGCTCTGGATTCGGCGCTCGCTGATGAACTACACCAACCAGCGAAGCCGAACGGCCGCTCCTCGGCCCGGCGCCGTTGGTCCCATCAGCAAGATCAGCGTCTCGGATCTGACCCGTGGGCAACGTGATCTCGGTCTTGATGTTCAGGGCCCGGCCGGGGTGTTGGTTGGCGAACAGGCCCGGTCCAGCGCCTTCCAATACTTCGCGCTCAACTCACCATCGCTGTCCATCGCCGGCGGCACCGACGAGATCCAACGCAATCATCTGGCTGAGAAGGTTCTCGGCCTCCCCCGCGATCCATAGTCGGTCTGGTGGCCGTGGCCTTTGTCGGACAGAATGCACTTTGTCCGCTGCTGGACGGCCCGGACGGGCAGAGGAGGAGCGATATGCCAACGCCACCAACCGAAGACCAGGTCCTGGCCTGGTTCGATGAGCTGTCCAACTGGAGCCGCTGGGGTTCCGACGATCGACTCGGCACCCTCAACCACCTCACTCCGCAGAAGCGGGTCGCGGCGGCCAAGCTCGTGCAGGAGGGAGTGTCGGTCTCGTGCAGCTGGGACATCCGTACGGGTCAGCAACCGGGCGCCACCGTTGAGTCGCAGCGCTACATGTTGTCGACCGGCCTCGGCCTCGACGAGGAGGGACGGCGAGGCCTCATGGGCGCGGGCCGGGCCGGAGGAGCCCAGGAGTTCATCGGGATGGTGTTCCACGGACTGGACGTGACCCACCTCGATTCCCTGGCCCACCTGTTCTGGGACGGAAAAATGTACGGCGGTGCGCCGGCGTCGCTCGTGTCCGACCGCCAAGGTGCCCTGAAACACGATGTATTGGCTGTCCAGGACGGCGTCACAACCCGGGGCGTGTTACTCGACATCGCCCGGCTTCGGGGCGTTGACGTACTAGACGCCGACGATCACGTCTACCCGGAAGACCTGGAAGCAGCGGAGGAGGCGGCCGGTGTCCGCTGCGAGCCAGGGGACGTGCTGCTGATACGCACCGGCGAGGGTGGGGCTCGTCGGACCGAGAAGAAAAGCTACAACGCCAACAAGCCGAGATCGGGCTACCAGGCGGCGTGCCTTCCGTGGCTCAATGACCGAGGCATCTCGATGATCGGCTCCGACGTTGCCCAGGATCCGACACCGTCCGGTTACCGGACTGTGAGCATGCCGATCCACATGGTCGGCATCGTTGCGATGGGCCTCTGGCTGATCGACAACTGCCAGCTCGAAGATCTGGCTGCCGCCTGCGCCGAGCGGAACCGTTGGGAGTTCCAGTTCATGCTCTCGCCCATCCGCTTCCAGGGCGTGACCGGTAGTCCGGTCAACCCCCTGGCCGTGTTCTGAGCGTTCGGTCGACCAACGGATGATCATCGAGACGCCCCTTCTCATCATCGGCCACGGACCGGCGGCCCTCGTTACGGCCAAGGTCCTCAGCGGCTCCGGCTTGACGAGTCTTGTAGCCGGTCATGCGCCACGCCATGAAATCAAACCCGTGGAGCTCGACGCCGAGTCGTTGGCGATCCTGGAGCCTCATGGCGTGCTTGGCGTTCTGCGGCCCTACGCCTCGACCCAGGAGCCGTTCACGATTGCTCCGCTGGTCTTCGAGCAAGGTCTGAAGCATCACTGTGTTGCCGACATGCTCATCACCGTCTACGACGACATGACCTTCATCTCGACCTCCGCCTCGACCGATCACGATCGTGTCGCCGGGTCCGGGGCGGGGGCCGGGCGCCTTGATGGGGCCGGTGGCTCGTGGCAGATCAAAGCGGACGCCCTCCTCGATGTCAGCGATTACCCGACCGACCTCAACCAGTCGATTCACCAGGTCGCAGCATTCGGCCGCACCCTTCTCGCTGGGCTCGGCGCGGCTAAATCCGCCCGGGGTGGCTGAATCTCGAGGCTGAAAGGCCGACGAGCTGACCGAGACATCGGGCCATGCAAATCGTCGCCAGTACGGTCCGCCCGTGGGATGGGGGACAGTGCGCCTCATCCGCGAGCAAGGCCAGGAGGGGGAGTCTTTGTGGTAGACCGGATCCATGGAACTGACAGTTGTCGAGTACGAGAAGCGGGGCATGATCGCCCACGTCAGGCTGAATCGGCCTGAGAAACTCAACGCCATGAACCAGGCGATGCACGACGAGTTGGGCATCGTCTGGGAGGACTTCCGAGACGATCCCGCGCTACGGGTGGCGATCCTCTCGGGAAACGGCCGGTGTTTCAGCGCCGGAGCCGACCTATCAAGCGGGGCACCGACGGAGACCTACGTGTACACCGGCGATTTTCCGGACATCAGCCGTACGCGCAAGGTTTACAAGCCGATCATCGCTGCCATGCACAGCCACGTCGTTGGCTACGGCATGTGGATCGCCATGGACGCCGACCTGCGTGTGGCGGCAGATGACGTGACCTTCTGGTTGCCCGAGCCGCAGTGGGGCATCGCCACAATCCCCTCGGCCTGGTTCCCGAAGATCATGCCGTGGGCCATCGCTTCTGAGCTGCTTCTTCTTGCTGAGCGTGTTGGGGCGCAGCGGGCCTACCAGGTTGGCATCGTGAACCGTGTGGTTCCCGCCGAGGAACTGATGGCCGAGGCGGAGCGCATGGCCGAGCGCCTCTGCGCTCTCAGCCCGACGGCGGTGCAGGGGATGAAGGAGTCGATGGTGCGGGGCTCCGCTCTCGACTACGACCCGCTCGATCAGGTCACGAACATCGTCCAGACCCGGGTGATGAACTCCGAGGACCGCCAAGAGGGCGGCCGGGCATTCGTCGACAAGCGAGACGCCGACTGGCCCGGTTGATCAGGAACCCGAGCCGAGGCCCGAACGTGCAGACGAATCGGGTCGACCGTGCGGTTATGACGATGTCGCAGCCAAGGGCTAGGCCGAGTCCACCAACCCGCTAGAAATGTGGTGGAGCTGATGGGAATCGAACCCGCGACCCCCTGCTTGCAAAGGGGCAGCACCAATGGTTTCGGATTGCGTGAAGCATGTCTGGGTCGTGGACATCGTGTTTGTGCGCGTGGCTCGATGTCCACTGTCTGATCCTGCAATCGACGAAACCCATCGTCAACACTTGTTGACGATCGCGTGGGAATCTGGTTCAACTTGCTGAGCTCGCCGATGGGTTTGACTTGGCGACCAGGACGCTGCACGGTGCGTTGCGCACGACGTCCTCGCTCACAGAACCATGGAGGAACCGGCCGAACGCACCACGGTCGTGCGAGCCGATGATGATCAGGTCGACGTTGTGGTCCATCGCTGTAGCGCAGATCCGTTCCGCCGGGTCGCCGTAGTCGACGAGCGCTTTGGCGTCGGTAGACGAGACCGATGCAGCATCGCGCTCGACGACGGCATCGGCTTGTTCGTCGATATCGTCGATGACCATCTTACTGGGCGGCACCATTACGTAGCCGCCGAACGGCCCGGCGATGTATGGGACGATCTCACTGGCCACATGCAACACCGACACCTCGTCGTCGGGGCCCACCAGACGGTCGGCGAACTCGATCGCTGCTTGCGATTCGGCGTCGTCGTCAACTGCGATCAGCACATTCATGGTCGTTCCACCTTTGGTGAGCGAGTGTACAGTGTCGGGCTCCCCGACACAGGCCCTGCGAAACCAGCGAAGGCCTTCGTCCGGCCCAGTGATGGTACGTGGGAATCGGCGTTGGGCTGCTGAGACACTGCTGGCCAGCCTGCTCGTAGGCAGGGCACGATGCCGCTCATTGCTGACAACGTACGTGACTGTGCTACCCAGGGGACGATGCTGCCAGAGTCCAACCGCACCCTCAGCTCGCTGCGTATCACAACCGAACTGTTTCGTGCGTCACGACGACGTTGAAGGCGCCGGCAACGCGAGCCACCGCGGTGATCGTCATCCGTTCCTGGCCTAGCCCAATTGAACCTGGTCACTCCTCGTTCGTCAAAGCAGTTGGGCTGTTGGGGAACTCTCGAGTCCGGATCCGCTCAGCGGGCGAAGGCTGCTTCACCTAGATGAGGCGACCGCTGATGCCGATGTCCTTTTACCCCATGGAGATGCAGACACCAAGTGACGTCAACGGATCCATCGAGATGTGCAAACATCTCGATTCGCTGGGTGTGGGTGTGGGTGTGCGTGTGCGGTTCGGCACAGTCGCCGGCGGTCAAGCGGCCACGAACCTTGCGAGCTTTCGACCGACTGCGGTGGCGGCGGTGACCGACGTCGGCCCACCACGCCTGATCGTCGCCGAACGTCAGGTGCCGGGCCTCGGATAGGCCGAGTTGAGCAACGGCAGGGGCCTGAACGGCTTCCACCGTTCTGGCCGCTGGGCCAGTCGATCGGCTATGGCCGCTACGACAAGTGGATCGAATCCCAGTGTCAAGTGGGTGCCTCGGACTTCGATGTTCTGTCGGCGATCCCCCTCCTCGATGATCGACGATTGCCATCGAACGACGCGATCGTTGCGGACCAGATCGAGGTCAGTGGAACCGGTGGTGGCGAGTCGGCCATTCCGGTCGAGTTGAGTGGGCTGCCCAACGTGATTACCTGCTGCACTTGGTCGGGCGTCCGTTTTGCGATGCCCCAGGAGTAGATACCGCCCAGACTCCAGCCGACCAGGGCAATCGGTCGTCCGTACCGCTCGTAGAGGTCGCCGAAGCGATAGCCGAGACCGTCGATGATTTCCGGGGTTGGGCCCTCGTTTCTTCCCTGGTGCCAGCGGTGAACCGGATGGCCTAGCGCAGCGAGCTGGCTCCGCAGGCCGATGGTCGATCGGTCGCCTACACCGAAACCGGGCAGCACCAACACCGGCTGACGGCGCCGAGACCACGTGCCACCCTGGTTCGAAGCGCCGGCCGAGGCTGGCTCGCTGGAACTTGTCACACACGAACTGTAGAAGGAGCACCTGTTTGATGACGCATTCGGCCGGCGGGTATGGCACGAGCGCCGTTGCCGCCACGCTCCGGTTGCATACCGACGGCGGGTTTCGGGTGGCCGGCTCTTGGCCCGAAACCGAGCAGGGGGCAACGGCGTCGCTCGACGGCAGCCCATTCTCCGACAACGACGCCGATCACTCGATCCCGATCTCTCATGACCACGAGTTGCTCGCTGCTCGCGGCCCGAGGCGAGACTTCGACGATCAGCAGGGGCTATCTCCTCGACTGAGCGCTCGCTGTCGCATAGGTTGAGGCTGTTGGCGCTGAACGCCGGCCCGGCGCCGAGGAGAACTTGATCGATGGCACCCACCCTGCAGGAGCACCTGGACCCCAACCTGCTACCAAAACGAATCCTGGCGCTTGACGGGGGCGGTGTCCGCGGGATGTTGACACTCGGCATCCTCGAACGAATCGAGGATATTCTCGGTCCGCCTTTGTCGAGTCATTTCGACCTGATCGGCGGAACATCGACTGGCGCGCTTATCGCGGCCAAGCTTGCCACCGGCAGTCGGGTTTCTGAGATCGTCGAGCTGTACGACGAACTCGGGGCCTCGGTATTTCGTCGTGGCCGACTCCCAGCTCGATATGGAGTGCTACGAGCCAAGTTCCCAAGCAAGCCCCTTCTCGCGGCGCTGGAACAGCAGTTCGGTGCCATGAAGCTTGGCGATGCTGACATCGTGACCGGGTTGGCCATCGTCGCCAAGCGGCTCGATACGGGAAGTCCTTGGGTCCTTCACAACAACCCGAAGGGGCGCTACTACGAGCCGGATGCCAGCGGAACCGGGGGAGTGGCCAATAAGGCCTACACGCTGAAGCGGCTGCTCCAGGCCAGCACCGCAGCGCCTCACTACTTCGAGCCTGTCGACATCGTCGTTGCTGCTGAGGGCGGCGTCCCGGTTCGTGGGCTGTTCGTCGATGGCGGGGTGAGTCCGCACAATAATCCGTCGTTGCTTCTCCTCCTGTTGGCCACTCTCGACGGTTACCGGTTCGGCTGGGAGCTTGGTGCCGAGAAGCTTCAGATCGTCTCGGTCGGCACCGGAACCTGGAAGCCGACCACGGAACCGGCTCGCGGTCTGGTCGGAAAGACCATGTCCCGCATCGCTGCAGCCCACGCCATGAAGTCGCTGGTGTCAATGATGTACGACGCGTCAGCGCTGAACGAGCTGTTGCTGCAATGGCTGTCGCAGAGCCCGACTGGCCGCGAGATCGACAGCGAGGTGGGTGACCTTGCCAGTGATTTTCTGGGTTTCACCGGTCAAGACCGAGAGATCGAGCCGATGCTGTCCTACGTTCGCTACGACGCGCCGCTCGAGTACGAGTGGCTCACCCGACATCTTCCTGATCTCGATGCTGATGAAGACGACGTGATGAATCTGAGGAAGATGGACCGACCATCCAGCCTCGGTTTGTTGCGCGAGATCGGACATGCTGCCAGTGCCCTGGTGCTTCCCGAGCACCTAGAGTTCCCGAGCGGTGTGGTGTGATCCTTGGCTTTGCAGGCAACCGAGTCGACGGGCCCGGCCATGGCGAACCACGCTTTCCCTCGGACGCGGTCGATCGGGTGGGACACTGTGTTGGTGAGTTCCTGTCCCGCCACCAGCCAGATCTGATTGTCGGTGCTGCCGCGGCCGGTGCTGATCTGATCGTCCTTGAGCAGGCAACGCGCCTGTCGATCGCAACGCAGATTGTCCTCCCGCTGAAGGTTCATGAGTTCCGGCGGCGGTCCGTGGAAGACCGGGGCTACCTGTGGTGCAGTAGGTTCGACGAGGTCATCGAACGGTCTGAGGGGATTGTCATCGACGATCTCTCCGGCCACAAGGATTGGTATCTCCGAGGCAACGACCTGATCCTCGACACCGCAACGGGGAGCGCTGAAGGAAAGCCCTTGGGCGCACTGGTTTTGACATCGACGCAAGACAGCAAAAGCGCGTCTGCTGACTTCCATCGCAAGGCGAAGGCGCGGCTGTGGGAGGTATTCACCATCGATCCTATGGGTGGTTTTTCCGGTAGTAGTGCGACCTAGAATGCGATGGTGTCGCTAAGCAGTATTGACCACTACCTCCGTCTCCTGGGCGGGTAGGACACGGCGGTCGCGTGCGTCAAATCTTCATTTCCCACGATTCGACCGACGCTGCTGTTGCTCAGCGGGCCAAGGCGTGGTTGGAGGAGCACGACGACTCGAACCTGGTCTAGCTCTCATCCGATCGTGAGCGGGGCCCTGAGGTCGGCGAGAATTGACGGAGCTGGATTCGCAACACCATGCGAAGCTCCCCCGTGGTGGTTGTCCTCGCCAGTCCGAGCTCCATCACCTCCGCCTGGTGCAGCGCCGAAGTTGGCATGGCCTTGCTGCTCAACAAGCCGATCCTCTGTTTCAGCACTGCGGAAGGTGTCAGGGCGCATCCGCTCCTCGGCATCAGCCAGATGTGGCCTCTCGGCGACGACCCGAACAAGTTGGTCGACCTCGTCGCACGTCACTCGTCGCCCACAAGCGAAGTCTCGATTGGAGGACTGGACAAGCCGTATCCAGGCCTTCGCCCGTTGATGGATCACGAAGAAGGTCTGCTGTTCGGACGGTCGGAGATCCTCACCCGGATCGTTGGAGACCTGGACCCGATGCTGGTCCCACCGTCGCGGATCATCATCGTCAGCGGCGGTTCCGGATCCGGGAAGTCATCACTGATTCGTTCCGGGGTAGTCCCGGCCCTCCGCCGAGCCGGGTGGACGATCGAAGGACCGACCCAACCGCAGGTGCTGACCGAAGCAGGCATACCGTCGACATCGCCGAACTCTCGCCGGCTCGTGGTCGTCGACCAGGCGGAGGAGCTACTGATTCTTTCGAATCAATCTCGTCAAGACTTGGCGGACTGGTTCGGCCGATGGATTGTTGGTGACGGCTCGATGATCGTCGTTGTTCGAAGCGAGTTCCGAGACGAAGTTGCGGCCATGCTGCCGGAGATCATCGAACCAACGGACTGCTACGTCAGCGACCTCAACAAAGCGGGGATCGAAGAAGCCATCCGCGGGCCGGCGCGACAGTTCCAACTCCACATCGAAGAAGACCTCGTTCGCGTCCTGGTGGACGAGACCGGCTCGGGAACAGCACTACCGCTGCTGGCGTACACGCTGGAGATCCTCTGGCAGCGGCGAGATCGTGAGCACAACGCACTGCTGGCCGAGACACTTCTCGAACTCGGCGGTGTCAGCGGAATCCTCGAAAGTCAGGCTCAGCAGGCACTGCACCGAGCGAGCGGAGGAGACCCAGAGCGGCGCCGAGAGACACTGGCAGCGCTGACGCAGTTGGCATCGCCGGTTACCAACCCCCCAACCCGCAGGCCGGTACCGGAGCGAAACCTCACCGACACCGAGCAGGAGTACCTCGAACACTTCCGGGCCACAGGTGTCATCGTCAAACGGACCTCCCACTCACTGAGCGACGCCGTCGACGTCGGCTTCCGACCCGAGGGCGATGACCTGATTGACGTTGCCTCCGAATCGATCTTCTCATGAAATTGTCTTGGCGAAGGAAGTGAACTGGGGCTCGCAGGTAACTCGGGACTACGTTGCCAAGAGCGCAGCCAGAGAGCGGCGGCTGCGGACGGTTCGAGTGGGGGTCCTGGCAATCCTGGTCGCCGCAGTGGCGGCTTCCGGGACTGCGATCTGGGCATTCGTCGAACGACAGCGGGCGAACGACGAGGCAGAACGAGCACAGACAGCCGAAGGCGTCGCGGAGGAGCGCCGACAGGACGCTGTGGCAGCCGAGAGGGCTGCTCGTTCGCTTCGGAGGGCAGCTTTGGCCGAGGCGGCCGTCGGCACCGATCGAGATTTCGCGATGCTTGCCGCCGCCGGGGCGTATCGAACCGACGCCAGCTTGGAGGCCGAATCCGCCCTTCTTTCCTCCCTAGCCACGCCGGTCGGCCCGGTGCAGTTCTACTATGAGGGCGACGGCGATTCGATCTCCTGGACGGGCGCGGCGATGGTGACACCCGAGGAGGTCCTGGTCTCATCGGATGACGCCTGGGTTGACCTTCTGCATCTGCACACCGGGCAAGTTCGACGGTCCCCAATCGACCTCTCCACTGTGGACAATCCAACGTTCGGTCGAGGTATCCAGGATGGCACCATCAGCTTCCGGGGCCAAGCCGTAGAGGCCGATGGGCACGTCGCTGGTCTGCTTGAGGTCTCCGCCGGTTCGGCCATCGTTGTGACGCACCAATTCGAGGTCACGGCAACGGTCGGCGGGTTCACAGACGTGTTCTTCGGGGATGTGACCGGTGGATTGTTCCGCTCCTCAGGGTCCGGCGGGCCGGCTACCGAGATATTGGGTTTGGATCTCGGTGGTCCGGTCCTTGATCTGGCCCTCGGCCCATTCGAGCGGTGGCTCGCCGCCACCACTCCGGGCGGCCTACAGATCTTCCAATCGGTCGACGGTGATTGGGTTCTGGTCGAAGCCATTGAGGATGTCGGGCCTCGTGGGAGCGAACACGTGGTCTTTGGGTTCGATGGACGCCTGAGCCTGTATGCCTCCGGGAGCGACGCTCGGGTTCGTCGTTGGTCCATTGAGAATGGTGAGGTCACCCGTGAACAAGACCTTGGCCAGCATCCTGGCTTGGTCAGCGCACTTGCGGTTGCACAGGGTGGGGCAATCGTCGTGACGGCCGGGGAGGACGGGTTTCATTCAGCAATGGGACGCTGTTACCGGCGGTCGGGTCGGTCCCAGAGTGACGGCCGGCAGGTTTGCGATCGACAATGTACTGCCGCCGGCTTTCAGTCCGGTTCGTTCAGAGCGTTGATCGGCGGTGATGGGCCCCTGGCTGCTGTCACTGTCGACGATCGTGTCATCGTTGAGGGAGCGGACGAACGGCCGCCGGTAATGCGTGGCGGGGTTGGTGGGATGGGTCGGAGCTGGTCTTCGAGCGTCGAACAGCCGGCTCAAGGCCAACAGCGTCGAACTTGTACAGATGAACGGGAGCCAGGAACAAGTCATCGCAGACTTTCTCGATGCCGTCGCCGTGACCCGATGTTTCGCCGTCGCGGGGGCTACAAAGAAACCGGGGCTTTCTTTGTAGCCCCGGTTTAGGCCTCAAATGGCTTTGAAGGTCACGGATCGAGATGCTCACGCCTGTTCAAGGGACTCACAAGCGTTCTGTGCGGAGTCCGCTGAGGCCCAAGGGACCTGTGGATAACTTGGCCCTCAAATTGGCTCCCAGGCTCTTAGGACAACACCGTTTAACCCGCCGGGCCCGATGGCCGTTGTCGCTGGCTGGACGGACAGGAGTAGGGCGCTCGGTCGGTGGATGCGGGTGCCGGGGAGCGCTCGGGGGCACTGGGCGAGGCTTGGTAGGGCGGTTAGCACTGCGGTTGGCTTTTGGGGATTCCTGGAATCAGCGAATCGCCGGTGGTTCCCACTTGGTTGTGCCCGGTCGAGCGATGAAGCGCCCCTTGTTGGATGCTTGCAACGGGTATCCGAGCGAGCGTGATCGAAGCGAGGTTGTGCTAAGCCGCAAGGGGGGTGGACTGCCACGCCAGGAACTGCCACTGGCCGTCTCGTCTCAGCCATATAGCGCTGTAGCGGGCCAGTAGCGCGATGACCTGGCCGCCGACTTTGACTGAGAACTCGATTCGCCCGGTGGCCAGGGCCATGTCGTCGAAGACCTGGACAGCTACATCGGAACGCGTTTCGTTCTGGTAGTCGAAGACCTGGTTCTCGATCGCCGTGATGTAGGACTGCTTGGTGTCGACCAGCCCGTTGCTGTGGGTATAGGTGAGCTCGTCGGCCAGCAGTATGGCTAGAGCGTCGACGTCGGCTTCGATCTGGGCCGCCCACCGGCGGTTTTCCAAGTCCTCGATTTCGGCGATAGCAATGTCGGTCATGATCCGAGTCTTGCACTCTCGGCCGGCCGGAGCGAGACCGGCTCCAGGGCGACTCGCTCCGGGCCGGCGCACAACCCTGGGAGGAGTCGACGGCATCGGCGCGCTCGGTCAGCTGGGCCTGTGGGGGCCGGTCGCCGGGGGGCGGATGACGGCCCCAGCGGGGGCTACCACCACGGTGTCGTCGACCCGGATCTCCTGGTCGATCGTGACCGATCGGTCGGCGGCTACCGCGGTGACCACGCCAGTGCACACCACGGTCGAACCCGACAGCACAGGAGATCGATTGCGGAGGTGGAGGCGGGTGAGTCGTGCCCCGGGTGGTGCCCAGCCTGTCACGTGATGCGCGAGCAGCGCCCCCAGCATCTGACCGTCGACGACCGGGCGGTCGAACCCGGCGGCCCGGGCCCACTCGACGTCGTAGTGCAGCCGGTGCCAGTCCCACGTCGCCGCCCCGTATGCCATCAGGTCGGCCGGGCCCAGGGTGCGGATGAGGTCGGGCAGGCGGTCCCCAACCGACGGCTCGGGGGCGTCGCCGCTCATCATCCGGCCGCCCGGTAGATCAGGGTCTCGGTGTTGGTGGCGAGGACCGTGTCGTCGCGGCGGTAGGTGGCCGTGGTGGTGACGATGGCCATCGGCTCGCCGGCGGCGTCGTGCCGCTCGATGATGTCGTCGAGGTGCCACACCGTTACGACCAGGTCGTCGACCCGTACCGGCTGGTGGAATGTGTAGTCGTTTCCTCCCCGGATCATCGTGGTCGGCTGGGGAAACGGCAGGTCCCAGGTGTGGCCCAGGTAGCCGTTCGCATCTGGGTGGCGGCGTCCGGTCAGCTGGGCCGTTTCGCACACCAGCGTCGGCGGTGCCTCGTGGCGCCAGTGGTCGGGGTCGGCGCCGATGACCAGGGCGAAGTGCCGGATCGACGCGGCGCCAAGAGGCTCGGGCGCCCGGTAGGTGACCTCGGTGCCGACGAGGGACATGACTTCGTCGGTGACCAGCCGCTGGCTCTGGGGCGGCTGGGTGTCGGCCGCACCCGTCACGGCAGTGCGGCCACTGCTTCGACCTCGAGCTGCCAGCCCCGACCAAGCAGCCCGGCCACGACCACACCGGTCGACACCGGGAACGGCCGGCCCAGTACCCCCCGGCGTACGTCGGCCACATCCCGGTAGCGCGCCACCCCCGCCGGAGTGACGTACTCCACCGTCTTCACCAGCGCGTCGATGGAGGTGCCGGCCAGCTCGCAGATATGGGCGATCTCGCCGTAGATGAACTCGGCCTGACCCCGGATGTCGTCGGGAGCGACCGTCTGGCCCGAGGCCGGGTCCCAGGCCGTCGTGCCGGAGATGAACACCAGACCGCCGGCTGTGACCGCGGGGCTGAACGTGAGCGGGGCGTAGGCATCGATGGCGTATGGGACAATGGTCTTGGGCTCGGCCGATGCCCACACGTCGAGCGCCACCAGCACCTCGGGGTGGGGGAGTTGCGAGACGAGGATCCCGGTTGAAGCCGGGAAGGTCGGGCCGAGCAGTTCCCGGCGGGCAGCCGCGGTCTCGCGATACTGGCGTCGTGTGGCCGGCGTGGTCTGCTGCAGCACCCTGACCACGTTTGCGAGTCCGAGTCCATGATGGGCGAGCCGGCACCCGGCTTCTTCCAGCACCCAGGCGCATTGGGCCACGAAGTCGCCGGGGCCGACGACCACGCCTGCGTCGTCGACGGGCAGTAGCTGGGGCAGACGGACCAGCCCCGTCGGCCGACCGGCAACAACCTCCACCTCAAGGCGGGCGTCCGGCCGTACCAGCGATTCGACGATCACAACCGACGCCGTCGCGTCGGTGGGTCTCGCTGTGGCTCGGGCCGCCTCGTCGGCCAAGCCGTCGGCCGTCACGTACTCGACGAGCTCGGTGATGTCGCCCGGGCCTCGCCCTGCCGCTTCGAGCACCGCTCCGGTCTTGGCCCAGCACACCGCTGCCTGCTCTGCCACGTCACCGCCACTCGTCACTCCGCCGTTGTCGGCGTCGTGCCGCGAAGCGGTCTGGCCGGACACCCATGTGGCGCCCCGTGCCTCCACCCCGAGCGAGAAGGTGTAGCGGCTCGGATCGAGCCACTCGAACCGGTCAAGTTGGACCTCGCTCACCGTCACAACACACCTCCCGTTGGATCGACGCAGCTCCGTGGTTGCCTCGGCGGCCCTCCTCCTGGCGCCTATCCGTTGGCGACCCGACTCTAGGCGATCGAACCCGACATCGCCCTCCCCCGGGGCGCCCCTACGTGGTGGCGTGGGCCGAGGCCAGCTGTCGGGACACCAGCCTGGCGTACAACCCGTTGTCGGCCAGCAGCGTCTCGTGGGTTCCGGTCCCTACAACCCGGCCCTCGTGCAGCACGACGATCACGTCGGCGTGGCGTATGGTGGACAGCCGGTGGGCGATCACCACGGTCGTCCGCTGGGCCTGCAGACGGTCCAGGGATCGTCGCAGCACCTGCTCGTTGATCGCGTCGAGATGCGAGGTGGCCTCGTCGAGGATCAGCACCTTGGCGTCCTTAAGGAACGCCCGGGCGATGGCCACCCGCTGCCGCTGCCCACCGGACAAGCTGGTGCCCCGCTCGCCGACCACGGTGTCGACCCCGTCGGGTAGGCCGTCCACCAGGTCGCCGAGTGAGGCCTGCTCGATGGCGGCCGCCAGTTCGGTGTCGGTTGCTTCGGGTCGGCCGATCAGGATATTGGCCCGCAGGGTGTCATTGAACAGGTAGGTGTCCTGGGCCACAAGCGCGATGAGCTGCCGCAGGTCGTCGAGCCGGTGGTCCCGCAGGTCGACGCCGTCGATGGTCACCCGCCCCCGGTCGGGATCCCAGAACCGCATGAGCAGCAGCGCCGTGGTCGTCTTGCCGGCCCCCGACGTGCCAACCAGGGCCACCACCCGGCCGGCCGGGATCTCGATGTCGACATCCGACAGAGCCTCACGGTTCTGACCTGGATAGGCGAACCCGACCCCTTCGAAGACAAGGGAGACCGGCCCTGTCGGTACCGGGGCACCGGGACCGTCGGTCACCGGGACCGGCTCGTTGGCCAGTGCGTAGATGCGGCGGGTGGCGCCCAGGGTGTCGGCCAGTTGGCGGCCGATCTGGGCGATCTCCGACACCGGCAGGAAGGCGGCCATGGCCAGCAGGGTCAGTAGCGGGAGCACACCCTCGTCGATCTGCCCTCGGGTGGCCAGCGCGGCGCCGGTCGCCACGACCGTCAGTCCACCGAGGCCGGTGAGCACCTCCAGCAGGCTCTGCTGCAGGGTCAGCTGTCGGAAAAAGGGTAGCCGGAGGGCGATGTGGCGCTCGGACAGGGCATCGAGGCCGGCCCCACGCTCCTCTTCGTGCTGGAAGGCCACCAGCTCGCCGAGGCCCTGGACCGAGTCGACTGCGTAGGCTCCGAGCTCGCCGGCCGCCTCTCTGGCTTCGGAGCCAAGCCGGTCGACCCGCCGGCGCAGCAGCAGCGGGCTGAGGCCGACCGCGGCCAGGAAGGGGAGGAGGGCCAGTGCCATCCAGGGGCTCTCGGCGGCCAGGACCAGCAGCACGACGCCGGGGATCAGCACGGCGACGAAGGCGGGGGCGATGGTGTGGGCGAAAAAGTATTCGACCAGTTCGATGTCGTGGGTCGCCAGGGCCATCAGGTCTCCGGTGCGGCGCCGGACCAGGTACGCCGGGGCCAGGGCGTCGAGCTTGCGGAAGGCGTCGATGCGCATCTCGGCCAGGAGTCGGAAGGCCATGTCGTGGGCGATCCACGATTCCAGCCAGTGCAGGATCCCCGACAGGGGGGCGATGACGCCAAGGGCCACCAACAACCAACCGAAAGGCTCGCCGTTCTTGAGCGCCAGCACCACCAGGGCGCTGATCGCCCCGACCCCGATGAAGGCCACGACTCGCAACACGCCGAAGATGAAGGTAGCGGTCAGCCGACCCTTCCACGCGGTGGCGAGCTTCACCAGCTCGATGACGAGGCGGCCCCAACCCAGGCCCTCGGCTCTGATGATCCCCTCGGTGACCGCCGTGCCGCCGACAGGCTTGTCCGGCCGGTCGACCGACGATCCGGCATAGGTCAGGTTCGGGGCCGGGGTCGGGGCCGCGTCGATGACCGCCTCGGTCGCAGACTCCGTGGCCTGCTCCGACATCAACGTGGCGTATGGGCCACCGGCTGCTATCAAGTCCCGGTGGCTGCCGCGTTCGACGATTCGCCCGCCGTCGAGGACCAGGATGGTGTCGCAGTCGATCACGCTCGACAGTCGGTGGGCGATGATCAGGGTTGTCCGGCCCTGCATCAGACGATCGAGGGCCTCACCGATGACGGCTTCGTTCTCGGCGTCTACCGCCGAGAGCGCCTCGTCGAGCACGAGGATCGGCGTGTCCCGCAGCAGCGCCCGGGCGATAGCCACTCGCTGGCGCTGGCCGCCGGACAGCTTGATGCCCTTTTCGCCGATCACCGTTCGGTAGCCGTGCTCCAGAGTCGTCACGAAGTCGTGGATGTTGGCGGCCTTGGCCGCCTCCTCGATCTCGGCTGCAGTGGCGTCCGGCTTGCCGATACGCAGGTTCTCCTCGATGGTCCCATGGAACAGGAAGGTGTCCTGGTTGACCACCGAGATCATGGAACGAATCTGGTCGAAGGAAAGTCGACGGAGGTCATGACCCCCGATGCCGACGGAGCCCTCGTCGGGATCGTAGAACCGCAGCAGGAGCCGAACGATCGTTGACTTGCCACCGCCGGACGGGCCGACGATCCCGACCCGTTCACCGGCCCTGAGCTCGAAGTCGAGATCACGGTGGACGTCGCGGCGGGCACCCGGATAGCGGAAGCCCACACCGTCGAAGGTGACGGACGGGGTCAGCGGGGCGGTCAGCGGAGCCGGCCCGGCATCGGTGACCATCGGGCGATCGTCGAGGAGCTGATAGATGCCCTGGGCCGCCGACATGCCGACCATGCCCTGGTGCAGCACCGTTCGCAGCTCGCGCATGGGGCGGAAGATCTCGACCCCCAGGAGCAGGATGATCAAGAGGGAGGTCAGCTCCATGTTCCCGTTGTCGACCCGGAAGGCGCCGACGGCGAGCGCCGCCGCTGCGCCGCAGGCGATGGAGCTGTCGGTGATGCCCCGGCTCAGCGAGTTGGTGGCCAGCACCCACATCGTCTCCCGGAACAGGGCGTTGCCCTTGTCCTCAAGGGCGTCGGCCCTGGCGTTGCTCTGGCCGAAGGCCTTGAGGGTGGCCATGCCCTGGATCGAGTCGAGGAACTCGGCAGCGAAGCCGGCGTAGGCCCGCTGCCGGTCCAGCGCCTTACGGACCTCGAAGCGATGCCACAGAGCCGGGGCGAACAGGGCCAGGAGGGCGAACACCACCATGACCGTCGCCACCGGGAGGTCGATGAAAGCGACGACGGCGAAGATCAGAACCGGGGTCAGCAGGGAGATGAGCAACTGAGGGAGGTACCGGCCGAAGTAGGTTTCGAGCTGCTCGACCCCGTCGATCAGCGACAGGGTGATCGCTCCCGATCGTCGGCGGGCCACCGTGCCCGGCCCGAGCGCTGCCACCCGGTCGTAGATGGCCCGACGCAACCGCTTCTGGACCCGGGCCGCGGTCTCGTGGGCCAACATGGTCCGCCAATGCTCGAACGCGCCTCGTAGGACCATGACCGCAGCGATCAGGGCGATCGGCATCACCAACGAGCCGAGGTCTCGTCCCGCGAACACCTGTCCGATCAGCCAACCGAGCAGGACCAACCGGGCCACTCCGAGGCCGACAGCGGCCAGCCCGATCAGGACGGCCCACCCGATACGGAGACGGAGTCCTTCGGTGAAGGCCCACAGCTTCGGTTCGAGGTGCATCGGGTCAGACTACTTCGAACGCCGTAGGGACGATCCGCGTTTGTCCCCGACTGCGCCGGCGCGAGGTGCTCACGGATCCGGGGCACGATCCGCTCGACCTCGCGCCACAGGACGGTGTGTCGTCGACCACCTGCTCGCTCACCTCGGTGATGTTCTGCTCGGTAAAGCCGGGCCGCGTCAAGTTCCGGGTGTAGTTCGGCAGCGTGCCGGGCTCTCGCAGCGGGCGTCGCAATCAGGACCTTGTTTGTCGGGCTCCATGACATCGACTCGATATCAGAGGTTCGGCGCCAACGCGGAGACGGTTAGGCTTGACTCACCACCACGTTCGAGGTCATCGAGCTTTGACACGGCTCCCGATGATGACCGAACTGCGTCTGTGTTGCGTCACCACGACCACTGTCGCCATGCCGACTCGTGTCGTGCGATAAGCATGAGAAGGACGGACGCAAGCCGACGGCACCGACGGCCACTCGGTCGATGACCCCGTCGACAGGCAACGCCGTACGGGGGCCACACTCGTCTCGATCGCCGCCCGTTTCGAGGCCCACCAAGAGCTGTACACCCTTTCGAGCTGCACACCGTCGTCGTGGTGGCCGGCCTCGGACCCAAGGCCCCACTAGCGGCCGCGAACACGGCGTCTTGAGTCCCGGGCCCGACGGCTGCCCACGCGTGGTTCGCAGCGGCTCAGCCGATACCGCACTCTCGTCGGCGATAAGGCTGCCTGTGAAAAATATGGCTCCCAATTGGCTCCCAGTCACGCGCTCAAATAATACTACCGGGGCGAAATAGAGCCCTGACCAGGGCAAATGTGGTGGAGCTGATGGGAATCGAACCCACGACCCCCTGCTTGCAAAGGGGCAGCAAGCTGTTCGCAGGCGTCCGCTGGTCAGGAGCGGAGGCCGTACCCGTTCGGTGGCGTTCGCAGGAGTGCGCCCGTTGTGGCACCCAGATTGGCTCCCAGCCTTCGGCCGGTTGCTTCTGCTCGGCCAGTCGATCGAGGATACGAATCAGGTATCGATCAGAACCCGACGGTTATCGAAGACTGCAGTTATCTCGACCTCTCCGCCCAGTTGGTGGACGATTGAGCGGAGTGTCTCAAGAGATAGACCGATTTCACCGTGCTCGAGCTGCGATATTGCGGATTGCGATTTGCCGATCATCGCTGCCAGCTCGGCCTGTGTGATGCCGAGGGCCTTGCGGAGTTCGGCAATGCGATAGGACGCGATCTCCTCGAAAGCGCGCTCTTTGGCTTCGTCGATCCGGCGAGCGCGTTTAGGGTCGCGGCGTGCCTCGTCTCGGAGTTCGTTGAACTTCTTGGTGTTCGGCATCAGATCAGTCCTTCCGTATGTAGCTGTTGGAGGTGGGTGTCGTAGAGATCGTCGGCGATTGGCGTGAAGTGGTCGTACCATCGGTTCCAGGTTGGGCTGCTGGGATCGTCAGGGCTCTTGTCTCCGCCTATTGGTAGGATCGCTGTTCGGAGCGGGTCGAAGGCGAACAGGATTCGGGTTGCTCGCTCGGCTCGGAGCTCTTTCATGTTTGGATGACGTGACTGGTGGATGTTGTCGACTGTGGGTCTGCCGAGTCCAGGACCTGCCTTCTCCAACAACTCAACTCTGGCGATCACGATGTCCTGGTCCTCCTCGCTGAGCGTCTGATACCAATCATCGAACCGGTCCGTATATTCGACTTCCCACATCGACGCCAGGATAGCGCGACATAAGCACTACTGATATTAGCTGAACTTATGGTCGACCGCTAGGCGATCCCACTAGAGTCCGGATTCCGTAACCCAAGGCCTCCGTGGTCAGTCTCAGACCGCCGGTGAGACCAGCCCGGAGTTCACTTTGGTAGGTGCTGTGGGGAGTGGTCCCCCTTCCGGCCTGTCGGCGGGTGTCTTAGGTTCGATGGTACGTAGTGTTCGAGCCCATGGATTCCCTGCCGTGTCTGTTTCTGAGGTTGAGTTGGCCAGGGTCTTGGCCCATTGTCGTGAGTTGTTTGATGCCGGTGTCCAGTTGAACAATCGAGTGGTTGGTCGTCATCGGGTGGCGGCTGATGCGCTGCGTCGCTGGTCGGGGGATCACAGCGAGACGTTTGCGTCTCAGTTGGAAGGCGAGGCTGAGGATTTGTTGGCGGTCAGTCGTGGTCTCCGAGCTGAGGCCGACGAATGGGCATTGGTTTGGGCCGCGACGTTGAACGACATCAACCGGCAACGCCGGGTGGTAGCGGTTGAACGGACGCAAGATCTTAGCGGTGTTGGCGAGCAGTTTGTTGATGTCTTTGTGGATGATGACTCTGCGCGGCAAGTCCGGTTGGTCGTCCCTGTGGCGGTGCCGACCGCTGAGTCCCGTTATGCAGCGACCGGTTGGTTGGAGGTGTTTTGAGCGAGTTCTTCTCCGCCGACACCGATGATCTTGATCGGTTTGTTGAGACATCCAACAACGATGTCTTCATGTTCGGCACTACTCATGAAGAGCTGCGGTCCGGTCGGGCATATCTGGCGAGCCTGCCCCTCCAGGGGTTTGTCGAGCACTCCACCTTGGACCGCTATCGAGATCTTGTGGAGTTCATGTCGGAGAACGGCCGGTTCGTCTCCGAGATCTCGGCAGCGCTGAAGGATCACGGTGACCATGTCGGTAGCGGTGTGTACCGGGCCGAGGCTGGCCTCATCGATGTCGAGTTGGCCAAGACAGATTCTGAACGGCTGGATGGGTTGGAGCGGGATCTGGTCCAGCGGGGTATGGATCCGGTCGAAGCGGCGAAGGTGAGAGCTGCGGTGCGTGGGGCTCTCGAATCGGACAAAGCCTTGAGTTTCGCTGCGGCAACACTGGCCGGTGTTGCCGCTTATCAGGGCACTACGGTGACCGAAGCTGAGCAGGCGAACCGGGCGTTTGACCTGTATCCGGCGGAGGTGTCGGCCATCCTCGAGGAGCATTTTGACGACATCGCCGGGCAGCGAGGAACTCCGGATCAGATCACGATCGAAGATCTTCATGCGGTAATCGACGATGAGTCTGTACCGGAGCAGGTTCGTGATGCTGCATACCGTTTGGCGGCCGACCATGGCCTGTTCAACAACATGGACGTGGCGAAACAGACCGACTTGTCGGCCGAGCCGCTCAGCAACGGTTTCAATCTGGCCGAGGTAGACGGGATTATCGGCCGGGATGATGTCGCCCAGTTCACGGACAAGGACTATCAGGCGCGCATATTGCTTGCGTGGCATCCGCTGGTCGAAACCGCGGGCCAGGGGTATGACCTGTCCCGGGTTGACTCCCATGCTGGTGAGGATGATGTTGCGGCCTTCGTCGAAGACGAGGACATCCCGGCCTATATCCGGCTTGGCGTGTTTGACGTGTACGCCGACCGTTATGGCCTTGACCTCACCGAACGAGAGGTCCTGGAACAAGAACTGGCGTTAGATCCAGGCGGTGTCGGTGGCGGTAGAACCTATTTCGACGTCACCGGCCAGCCCGGCGCCGCCAGACTACCAATGGTTTCGCTTACCGGTGAGCAACCAGCCGGAGGGGTCCGCCACGGCCAAAGCGGAATACCCAGAGGTGGGGCACCCAGAGGTGGCGGGGGCGGCGGTGGTGCGGCCGCTGCTGTCTACGCCCAGCTGTTGATCACAAGCGCCGGGTTCGGGTGGAACCAGGGCCGCCAAACCAGGATCGCACGAGAAGGTGTCCCGCAGTTTGTTCACACCGACCCGGTCACCGGTCGTGAAACCACCATCGAACCGGGCGAGCTGGACGATCTTACCCCTGCCGAGGTCAAGGCCTACATCGCCTACTTCGCCACAAACGGCACTCCGCCACCAGCAATCACCAGCAGCATCGAACCCCACCCCTACCTGGACGTCAACGGTCAATGGCGCATGTCGGACACCAACCAACCAGTCCACAACATCGACGAAACCGCTGGAACACCCGGGCCGGTACCAAGCAAGAACCCACACCACTACTACGACAGTCAGGGCAACCTGCGTTGGAAAGACACAAACCAACTCGTCGCGGACATACCCGTCCGCCCCCAATACCGAGATAACAACGGCACCTGGCGCTGGGCCGACACACGACAACCGGTCGACACCTCCGAAGACGCAACGCCGTCACTACTGGAGGAATTGGCGGCTGATGGAACGAAGCATGATCCGGAGAGCATCGTCGGGATTGGGCGCGACAGGACAGGTCAGATCGTCTTTCTTGAAACAGGCGATAGCCGAGCTGGATTGCACCACATCGTCGACCGGCACGGGCATGACTTTGCCCGGCGCGGGATTGAAGCTGATCAGATTCCCGACCTAGTTCTAGTGGCAGTTGTAGGAGGGCGAATTGTCGGATTTCAAGGCCCCGATGGTGCCGGCAGACCTATCTACGAGGTCGACTTTGAAGGGACCATGCACCGAGTTGCGGTTACGGTCAGTGAAAACGGCTTTATCGTTGGAGCGAACCCCGCATGACTGACCGACCAAAATATCGATTGGCCGCTGACTACGACTGCCATGCACTCTGGGAGCGGAGGCCGGACGGCGGTCTCGCCAATCTCTCCCCAGAAGGCCTTGGCTTATCGGATGATCTTAGGTTGGCGCTTGTTCATTGGGCCAAGGTGTACACCGACACTCTCGATAGATCCGATCCAATGTTGTCTGGTTTTGCCACTGACTTGGAAGTTGAGCTGTTTTCGTTTTGGGGGCAATCGTTAGCCGCACTGCTGGCCCACGCGCTGCAGGAACCAATTGACTACTTCGACGACCACCTGAAGCTCGATGTCATCTTCGAGTGAAAAATCGTGCTCATCTCACTCCTCCGAGATGTCAAGGAGTAGAAGGCCGCATGACCATGTCATTGACGTTCGATCCGGCCCGTGAGGTCACGTTTCCCTCGAACGAGGTCGACCCCGAAGCGGTGATTCGCTCAGTGTTCTTCTCATCGGCTTGTGTGAACAGCTACATGACGCTGGATGCCGCTTCAGAGGCTTGCGGGATTTAATGGAACACCAGCGTGGATTGGGTTCTCAGTTCGATCCTTGGCTGGATACCAACGGTCATCGATGAGCTCCGCAATCAGGTCCACAAGCCAAGGCTACAAAGAAGAGCCCGGTTTCTTTGTAGCTCTGGGTTGGGCACCAAAGAGATTTGAAGGTTCCGAATCGAGATGCGCACGCCTGTCCTGCAGGGGCTCACAAGCGCTCTGCGGAGTCCGCTGAGGCACAGGAAACCTGTGGATAACTTGGCTCTCAAAGTGGCTCCCAGTCGCGCCCGGATCGATCGTGGCGATTTGAAGTAAACCTCTGACCCTAAGAAATACAAGGGAAGACAGCGTGGAGCTGATGGGAATCGAACCCACGACCCCCTGCTTGCAAAGGGGCAGCAACCCGTTCGCAGGCGTTCGTCGGTCAGATGCGAAGGCCGCTGGCGTTCGCACGGGTGCGCAGGAGTGCGTCCGTTGTGGCACCCAGATTGGCTCCCAGCCTTTGATGTCGGGCGACTGCTATCGGGGCTCGATTGGGCCGTAGACGGCTTGGAAGATTCTGGGGGCTTCGTAGATGCGGCCTCGTTCGCGCCCGGTGGTCTCTACGAGGTCGCGCCGCTCGACGAGGGCATCGATGGCGGCGTGAGCGGTGGGCCTGGTGACGTTGAGGAGCTTCTCAACTCGGGCTGCGGTCAGGACGGGTGTTGAGAAGAGCACCTCGGCCAGGCGGACGACTGAGTTTGGTCGCCCTTCTTCGAGCAGCTCGGTTCGTAGTTTGTGCTGTAGCTCGACGAGTCGGACTGTTCTTTCTTCGGCGTCTCGGGCTTGGTCTCGGACTCCTTGTAGGAAGAAGGTGAGCCATGGGATGAAGTCGCCCTTTTGGCTTGTGAGTAGGAGGTGGTCGTAGTACTGGCTGCGGTGCTGTTCGAGGTAGGCGGAGAAATAGAGGAGCGGTTGTGGTAGCGCTTCTCGCATGACCAGCATCAGCGGGATGAGTAGGCGGCCAATGCGTCCGTTGCCATCGAGGAATGGATGGATTGCCTCGAACTGGTAGTGAGCGAGGGCGAGCTGGACCAGGAGCGGCATTTGGTCTCGTTCGTGTAGGAAGCGTTCTAGATCGTCGAGCGCTTCGCCGAGGACTTCAGGCGGAGGTGGGACGAACGCGGCGTCGGTGAGGTTGTTCCCTCCGATCCATACTGGGGTTGATCGCAGTTCGCCGGGTCGGCGGTGTTGTCCTCTCACTCCGGACAGCAATATCTCGTGCATCTCGCGCAGGAGCCTGATCGAGAGTGGGAACCCTTCGCCTAGGCGGTGGAGGCCGTGTTCCATGGCTGTTAGGTAGTTTTGTACTTCTTGTGCGTCGTCGGCTTCGGCGGGGTTTGGTGTTTGGCCTGCTTCGTAGCGGAGTAGTTGGTTGACGTCGGTTTTGGTGCCCTCGATGCGTGAGCTGAGGACGGCTTCCAACCGTAGGTGGGGACCGATGAGGAGGTGTGGGTTTGGGATCAGTCTTCCGACTCCGCCGAGACGGTGGACGGCTCCGGTGGCTTCGTCGAGGAGTGTGATGACGTCTTGGGGTAGGTCGAAGCGCCTTGGAAGCGGTTTTGGGTGGAAGGCCCAGTAGCCGGTCGTGTGTTTGATGACCGATCCGAGGTCCTGGGATGTGAAACCGTCTGGGTGCATGGTCTTCAGCTGCTCCTAGATAAAGACTGGTTGCACTAAATCGATGCTAAGTAAAGCGAACTGCTATTTACTTTACATAGGATACCGATTGTTCAACACTCATTGACGATCGCTGGCAGCCCGTCCGGGATCCGAGGCGAGCCCGGCGGAGCATGGGGTCGTCGAGGACGGTCTCCGGCTTTGGCCGGGTGCTTGCCCGCTTGCCGCAGCCGTCCGCAGGTCAGATGCGAGGGTCGGTCCAGTTCGCATGTGCTCGCGGGCGTGCACCCGTTGTGGCTCCCGGTGGATGGGGGGAGCCGGGCTACCCTGTGGCGACGAGCGGGCTGTGCTTGCATTGAGCGGCTCGCCTGGAAGGCAGCGGCGCGGCCGGATCTGGATTTGTTCCGGAATCGAGATCTGGCCGTTGGGGCGCTGGAGGAGTCCGTGTCGGAGGTGGGATCATCAGTTCGTGAGCGAACAGCGGCAGACATCTCGGTCCGAACTGCTAGCCGAGGTAGACAGGCTTCGTGCCGAAATCGGCCGGCTCCATGGGCTGATGGGCTTCGACAAGAGGTCAAGCGATGGGCACCTACAGGCTTGGGCACCGACCCTGTTCGGCGGATCGGACGTAACGCATCATGTTGCCCAAGCGTCGGAACAGGCGGAGAAGGTCGCTCTGATTCGGTCGCTGTTTGGTGCCCGGTCCGATGTCTACGCGCGGCGATGGGAGAACCCGCGCACGAACAAGTCTGGTTGGTCTCCGGCGGTTCGTGGCGGCTGGTCGAAGAGCCGGACCAAACCGGACGATTACCTGCCCTTGACCGACGACGTTCTGGCAGCACATCTCAAGGGCGAGGTCACGATCGGGATCTACCCGCTATTGCGTGGTGACGTCTGCATGCTCTTGGCCTGCGACTTCGATGATGGGACCTGGGCGCTCGACTCGCTCGCCTTCCTCGACGAGTGCCATACCGCTGGCGTCCCGGCTGTGTTAGAGCGGTCACGTTCGGGAGAGGGGGCGCACGTCTGGGTGTTCTTCGAAGAGCCCGTCCCCGCTACCTCCGCCCGAGCGATGGGCATGGGCCTACTTCGGCAGGCGATGATGGTCAGAGCCGAGCTCGACTTGGCCAGCTATGACCGGTTCTTTCCCTCGCAGGACTTCATGCCCAAGGGCTCCTTCGGCAACCTCATCGCCTTGCCGCTGCATGGCGAGCGAGTCGCTCACGGAGCGACGATGTTTCTCGACCCGACATCGATGAACCCATGGCCAGACCAGTGGGCGTTTCTCTCCAGCGTGTCGCTCATGTCCTCCGATCCTGTGGTCGCGCTGGCCGATACGGTCCGGCCGGTGACTGCCGGCCCCACCTTGTCATTGGCGGAACTGGCCAGCGTCGATGGCCCGAAACCGCCCGTGGTGATCGATGCCCAGATCGGTGGAGTGTTGTCGATCCGTCGTGCCGGTCTACCGCCAGCATTCGTGGCCGGGTTGAAACACTTGGCTTCGTTGGCGAACCCGGAGTTCTACGAGAAGGAACGGATGCGGTTCTCGACCTGGGATACGCCCCGATTCATCCGCTGCTACCGAGAAGACCTTGAGTGGATCCATATCCCGAGAGGCCTCGCCGGCCACGTGACCGAACTGGCCGAGAACGCAGGCAGCCGGCTCGACATCGCCGATCGCCGACCCGATCACGATCGTGTCGAGTTCCGCTTCGCTGCCTCGCTGAGACCACATCAACAGGCCGCAGTCGACGCCGTCGTCGGGCACGACCTCGCAGTCATCGTGGCCCCACCCGGATCAGGCAAGACCGTGACCGCCTGCAGCGTCATCGCCCATCACCAACAGCCCACTTTGGTCCTTGTCGATCGCAAACCCCTTCTCGCTCAATGGCGCGAACGACTCATCGAGCACCTCGGCCTCAACGATGAGCAAATCGGCATCATCGGCGGCGGCAAGAACACCCCAGGCGGAGTGGTCGACGTCGCCATGATCCAGAGCCTGGCCCGTCGGGTACGGCCTGACGAGGTGTTCGCCGGGTATGGGTTGGTCGTGGTCGACGAGTGTCACCACCTGCCGGCGGTGTCCTTCGAGGCCTGTGTTCGTACTGCTCCTACGCGTCGTTGGCTCGGTCTGACCGCCACCCCCTACCGGCGCGATGGCCTCGAAGGCATCATTGCCATGCAATGCGGTCCCATCCGCCACGAAACCCACCAAGGCGACCTGGCCGAGATGGCGCTCGTCCAACGTCGACTGATCGTGCACCCGACGACCTTCGTCACTGACAACGACACCGCCTCGATCCAACAGATCTTCGGCGCCCTCGCCGATGACGACCGGCGTACAGACCAGATTTGTGCGGACGTTGCGCGAGCAGTAGGGGAGGGTCGAACCTGTCTCGTTCTGACCCAGCGAACCAGTCACATCGACGCCATCGGTGAACGACTCGAGGCAACCGGGCACGTAGCCCACATCCTCAAGGGCGGGCTCGGCAAGAAAGCCATCGCTGCTGTTCACGAAGCCATGGCCGCCTCGAGAACTGATACGGGGATCGTGGTCATAGCGACCGGCTCCTACCTGGGAGAAGGGTTCGACTGGCCCGAACTCGACACCCTATTTCTCGCCTTTCCTATCGCGTTCAAGGGGCGGGTCGTGCAGTACGTCGGTAGGCTCCTGCGAGCCCACGGTTCCAAACACGACGTAGAACTCCACGACTACCTCGACGAACACATCCCGTTCTCGCACGCATGCACACCAAAAGGCTCCCCGCCTACAAGACCCTCGGGTTCGAACGACCCATCCGCGCTGCGCCACCCTCAAGTCCCGACGACGCATTCTGAGCAGCAGCCCGATGAAGCCTCGAATCAATACTGCGGATGGGGATTGCCGGCGCTCATGATCGCGCCGCCCACACCTCAGAGTTCGCACGAGGTCGCCTCGGCGCGCGGGGACGCTCCCGCTGTCCTCGCATGGGCTCACAGGTGGTCCACACGGTCTGCCGGAGTCACTCTGTCAAGTCCTCGTACAAGTGTGACTGCCGGATGACTGTGTCGGAGTCACTCAGAGTCACTCAGCCTGTGGTGTCAGCTCAGCCTGTGGATGTCAAGTTCAGCCTGTTCACTATTTCGGTTTCTGGTGGTGATTTCAGATCACCCGTCTAGCCGCAGCCGGACCTCTCGAGAGAGAGGGCGGACGGAAGCCCAAAGCAGGCAAGCCGCTCGCTACCGCGACCCTTGATACCGCCAAAGCCAGCAAGGTAATATCGCGGTGAAGCACCGTCGAAGATCAAGCGGATCTGCAGCGTCCACGGCTACTCCGCTCCGTCTTCTCTAGGAGGGAATCGTGAATAGTGTCGTCGCACTCGTGTCCGACGTTCCGACGAGAAAGGTCGACCTATTGGCGAATCGTCTCAGTCAACACGCCATCAAATCGGTCGAGCTGGGCCGGCCTTTACCGAGGTTCTTGCCGGAAACCCGAATCGGGGCAAGAGTCTTGCCCGGGCCTACGCCCGCTCGTTGCCCACCATAGATGACCATAGGCAGCTCTTCCGGAACGTGGCGGTCATGAAGCCGAGGGAACGCCGAGTACTACTCGAGGGGTATCGGGCCGAAGGCCATGGCCGCGGCGTCGTTCATGCGACCAGCCAGCTACCCCGGGCCCAGGCACGGGTGGTGATGCACGACTTCATCACCAAGCCTGATGGATCTCTCGACAAGCGATGCCTGCAGGAGGTGGGGTCCTGGCTTCGCGATGCCGGAACCGAGCTTCGAAAGGCGGAAGGTAACGGCGTCGTGCCCCTACCGGACACCGATGAGCCGATCGGCGACCTCTTCGAAGACATCGCCGATGCCATCAGCGATGCCGTCACCGCAGTGGTCGATGCCATAGCCGATATCGCCGGTGCCTTCGTCGAACTCGTCAGTGACATCGTCAACTGGGCGATCGAGGAGATCGCCAGCTTGGCTCGCGCCCTCCTCGAAGCATTCGAGACGATCGGGGCCGTGATCGTCGAAGTCGCGCAGGCCGGCTACGCAGTGCTGCGAAAGGTGATAGAGGGCCTCGAGAACATCGGTACGGCCATGTTCGCCATTCTCGACGCGGCGATCGATCTGGCGGCCGATGTCGTCGTGATGGTCCTGCGGGCCATTGACAATCTCGGGCGGCAGCTGGCCGAGTTCCTTCAATGGATGGCCAACAAGGCGCTAGATTTTGTCACCAAGGCGATCTCGGCCCTTTTGGAGATCGGAAAGAGCATCGGGAACATCCTGCTGCAGGCCGCCGAGTTCGGGCTCACCTTGATTCGCAACTCGGTCGCCGCCCTTCTGGCACTAGGGAAAGCGGCGGGCGAGATTCTCGTGACCCTGGTGACGCGCCCCCAGCATCTTCTGCGGCAGGTCGTCCAGTCGTTCACCGAGCTCGGCCGGACGGTGGTCAGTCTTGTCGAGGAGATCAAGAACCACGGAGCGGAGCTCATTGGACGGGTTGCCCAGGCCGCGGGAGACATCGCCAGCAGCCTGGTGGATCTCGTGGTCTACGCCGCCGGTCAGGTCATCGAAATCGCGGCCGCCGTCGTCGACGGCCTGCTAGATGCTGGGCGCACTATCGCACAATTGATTGTCAGCGTCGCTCAGGCCGGCGTTGCGGCCGGTCTGGTGAGACTGGCACTCGTCGCTGGCTACGATCGGACTGAGAGCTCGGCGAGACTGGTGGCCCGCCTGCTCAAAGACGAGGACGTGGCGGCCGATGGCCCTCTCCTTCAGAGTGACGAACCAGTGTGCGGGACTGCCTGCGATGGTGTAGTGCATGCCATCACACAACTGACAGGCAACGGAGCCTGTGTCGACCAACCGTTGCCTTCGGACTGAAGATTGTGGCTGCTCAATAGTTGGCAGCGGGAGTGGCACTCGGGATGTCACTCCGGAGGAGCTCCGCGCCGGCGATCAACTTGGCTCCCAATTGGCTCCCAGCCACGCGCTCAAATAATGCTTCCGATATGAAAGTAACGCCCTAACCAGGACAAACGTGTGGAGCTGATGGGAATCGAACCCACGACCCCCGCTTGCAAAGGGGCAGCAACCCGTTCGCAGGCGTACGCCGGTCAGGTGCGAGGGCCGCTCGAGGTCGCAGGCGTTCGCAGGAGTGCGTCTGTTGTGGCACCCAGATTGGCTCCCATAAGCCTGGCGAGATACTCGACGTTGGTGTGCTCGAGTCCCGCGGGCCGGCGAGATTGGATCGTGCGGGCGGATTAGGTTGGTGGGGTGTCGTGGCCGATGAAGCCGTTGTTGTCGATTTGGGTTTGGTCGCCTTCGTATTCGATGTCGGTGAATGGCACTTCGAAGTGTTGTTGGAGGGCGTGGAGGTAGCGGTTGAGTCTTGGTGCGTTCAGGTCGGCTAGGACCTGGTTTTCTTGGGCGACGGTGTAGGTCCGACGAGCATAAATGTCGACTCGAAGGGACAGGTCGAGATGGATGCCCGGTCCTCCGTCGCGAGGGTCGCCGTTTGGGTGGGTCTGTTCGTATTCGCAGAAGAGGGTGCCGTCGCGTTTGAGGGTTCGCTCAAACGGGGGGATGGGGTAGTTGACGAGGAGGTCGAGGCCCACGATTGTGGCGAAGAGGTCGGGCAGTTCTATTTGAGCCATGAGTTCCAGGGGAGGAACGCTGGAGTTGGCGAGGTCTTGTTTGATTGCGTCGTCGCCGTGGAATTGGGTTGTCCAGGTGGCGTCGCTGACGGTGGCGAAGTCGCCGAGGAGGCGAACGCTGTCGAGTGTGCACCGTTTGGTCATCGCAGCTGGGCCTTCGTTTCGGGTGTCGGGGATGTCCATTCCCCAGTAGAGAAGCCCGCTCTTGCGTCTCCAGTTGTTGAGGTGTTGTTCTTCAGTCACTATCGCTCCCTCGGAACGCCTGCACGATATTGCCATCGCTTTCTCTGACCCATTCGCTGATCAGGGTTCCATCTTTGTACACCGCGACCCGGTCGATCGATCCACTACTGGATGCGGCGAAATGACCTTGGATCTGGCCGTCGATCTCCATGACCGTAGTAGCTGCGGCATCGTTGATCAGCTGGATTTCAACCGACCCAGTTGATGCAACGGACGAGTTCTCTATCTGGTCGTTGGCGGCTCCGATTGCTCGCCTTAGATAGTTGCGACTGAGCGGGGTATCGCGGGTCTTTACCTCGACTAGCTTGCCGTCGGCGAGGTAATCGGGGTTGGTCACTCCTTCAACGGAGGAGCGCTCAGGTACGGCCACCGATTTGCCTTCTGATTGCCAGCGGGCGATGGCTTGGAGTTCGCCGGTTGCGCCGCTGTCACCGTCGGCGGCCTGGCGGGCGACTTGCTTGAGGATCTCGTCGAGGTTGCCTTCTACTTGGGTCAGGTCTATGCCGAAGCTCTCGACGAACTCGACGGTTGGGGCGCCCCATTGGTCGATGAGTTGAGGGCGGTAGTTTCTTTCCCGATCGACGGGTTCGAGGGTGTCGGCCCAGCGTTCGATGCCGTCATCGTCGATGATTTTTGCTCTGGTCGGGAACTGTTCGACGAGTTGGTTGTTGTCTCGCCACCGCAGGTTGCCTTGGCTGTCGATGTAGTGGTCCGGGTTCTGGGCGGCCGGTGGTGGTGCCCGTTCTGATCCGAGGATCTGGTCGGCGCCTACAACACCGGCAATGGCGGCGATGGCTGCACCGATGATCGGGCGGGTAGGGAACGGATTCGGCAGCCCGGGTGGCCCGGCACTCGGTGCGGTGCCGAGGTTGCTGCCGCCGTTGTTGGCGATCTGATCGGCGGCGATGAGGGTGCCGCCGGTAAGAAGCAGCGTGGCGGCGCCAAGCTCGAGGGCGGTTAGTCCGCCGACTACCGGTACCGCCAGCCCGAGTGGCACGGCCGCCAGGCCGCCGGTTGCCAGAACGGCGACGACGAGGAGGAGTATGCCGAGGGCGATCAGTAGTGTTCCTGCGGTGCCGTAGCAGTCTGACGGAGTGGAGCAGTTATCGGCCGCTGCCGGCGAAGCGAGCAGGGTCGTAGTGGCGACGAGTCCGACCAATACCAGACCTATTGCTCGACCCAGGACGCGTCCTAAAATGCCGCTCCCGCCCGTTGGGGTTTGGCCTGTGGTCTCGGCGGTGGCGGGCGGGGGCCAGGTTCCGCCGGTGTCTGTCGGCCCAGCGAGTTTGGTTGGGGCGTATGGGGCAGATGGCCCGTCGGCCTTGACTGGTTTTTCGTCGTTGTCCGGTGGTGATGGTTTTGGGTTGATAGCCGCAACGATCAGAACAGTGATCCATGCCCCGATGAGCGAGACGATGAACTCGTCGGTGCGGTTGATGAACGTGGTTGACGCTACCTGGGAGAGAACCACCCAACCGATGACAAACGACGCCGCGACCCGGATCATGGCCGGGACCCTGAGTAACAGTCTGCCGAGCGCAGTTGCCCCGAACCATTCTCGGATTAGGGCGGCGGCGATCAGCACCGAGACGGTGACACCCAGGTGCCACCACGCGGTAATCAGCCCACACAGCAGGACTGTTCCGACAAGCACGCGGCCAACGATTCTCGGCCAGAACCATGCTGGTGCTTCGGCTGCCCGGCGGGCGTAACGGTTGGTGGTCTCGCGGACCAGGGTGATGGCCTCCGGTCGAGACGCCCTGGCCTCGACGGTCCATCGAAGTACCACCGCTGCTGCCGCCGATCCGACAACGATCGGCCAATCGTTCTGCGCCACTTCGATAGCTTCGGTTGCGAGGCGTTCACCGCGGCTGAGAAAGATGCCTCGTATGGCGCTGACCAGCGCCTGGGTCCACACGGCGTATGCCGCAACCGCGACGAACAGATGGGCCAGGCGCTCGCCGACAACACCGACCGTTTGGCTGAACCCGCTGATGCGCATCTGGACCCGCACGCCGAGGATCAAGGTTGGGATCATGATCATGCCAGCGAAGAGCAAGATGTACTCAATGCCGCCGGACACCAGAGGTTCGAGGGAATCAGGGATCTGGTCGTTGCGACGAAACCCGGAGAAGGCCGGCTGGCCAAGCCGTCCGCTCATGATGTCGCTGGCGATGTACCCAAGGAACGCTAACCAACCGAGTTGGACCGAAGACACCGAGATAGCCACAAGCAGACACATCACGATGAGTGAGCTGCTGAAGACATGTGTGTCTTGGATCCGTTCGGTCATAAACCCAAAGACCAGGCTCAAGAACGGCAGGACGCCTGCGGCGGTCGGCCACCGGAGGAAGTGTTGGCCGTCGGTCAAGGCGCTTGCTGTTTGCGGCATGTGGCGGGCAAGCCAAACCGGTAGCTCCACCCAAAACGCCCGACCTAGTTGGAGAATGCCTCCGGCCTTTGTCCCGCCCGCTGCGGTCATGTCGCCTCCTTAATATGTCGCCTACAGACCAGACCGATCGCCGTTCCGTATGCCAGGTGGCCGGATACCGAAACCACCGTGAATTCTGTTCTGGCCCGGATGTCTAGCCAGCCGGGGTATATGGCCAACATGGCAACTTCGAGGACGAGCGCCCAAACAATGCCGGCCAGCGGTCCGCGTCTGCCGAGCAGTAGGGAGAAGAACACTGCGAAACCGATTCCGTTTATCACGTGATAGGCGGAGCCGGCGATCCAACGAGCGGTTGCCGATGTTCCTTCGCCAACCAATAGTCCACCAACAACCGGAAGGGCCTCGAAGGGGTTCACCGAAAGGCCCCCACCGAGCACGATCGACCAACGAGCCGCGTCGTAGGCGGCTAAGCCACTGACTCCGGCAACCACACCGACCGCAGCACGGTGGCGCGTCCATCGCTGCGTCTGTTCCGAGACTGCGTGCCAACCAACAAGACCGACAGCCGCGCTCGGGCCGCCGACGATCGCCAGTATCAACCAGACGGACCGTTGCCAGTAGACGTGGCCAATCAGCCCCAGCCCACCAATCGTGGTGAGCAACGAGACCGGCAGTCCAAGACCTATACGTTCTTGAAGTTGTCTTCGCCCGAGTTCGACCGCCATCGCTCGCTTGTTCTTGTTTCATCCGGTCCGCAGGCCGCTGGTTGGTGTGGTTCTTTGAACCGTACTCCACTACAGAAGAATCTTCTCCTCGTTCGAGGAAAACTCGGACCGATTCCCGCGACGTGCTTGTCCGCCCCTGCAGCGGTACGTCATTTGGACCGATCCCGCCGGTTAATGACTGTCGCCTGCCATGGAATGATGGGGTCGGGCCTGAGTGGATCCGAACGCCGATTGCCCGGCTTGGCTACGTGAAGAAACGCAGTGAGTGGACTCTGTTTTGGGTTGACCGCAACTGCAAGTTCCACCGCTACAAGCGTGTGAGCCCGACGCTCCAGGTGAGCGAACTACTCGCTGAGATCGACGCCGATTCAACCTGCGTTTTGCGGGCTAAGGGCCCGCCGCGAATTTGATCGCGGGGTTTAGGTTGGGTTGATGGTGTAGTTCCAGTCTGGGTGCCAGTCGTGGCGTTGGAGGGGGACGGCGGCGAGTTGTTTGTCGGTGATCTTGAGTCCGGTTGGGTACCACTCGGGGTCGTGGGCGGCTTGGATGCTGAGCCCGGTGGTGGTTGTGGTGTTGGAGATGAGTTCGACGATGGTACGCAGGTCGGTCAGGGTCCGGCCTCGCCAGTTGACCGAGATGAAGCTGAACATGCGGTGTTCGATGCGGTTCCACTTGGACGTGCCGGGCGGGTAGTGACAAACGGTGATCGGGATGGCGATCTCGTCGGCGAGTTTCGCGAGTTCGACTTTCCAGAGCCGGACCCGTGAACCGTTCGACCCGCCACCGTCGGCGGTGATCATGAGGCGGGTGGCGTCACCGAAACGGGCTCGGCCCATCTGCTTCCACCACCGGCGGATCGAGTTGACCGCGAACTCGGCGGTGTCAGCGGTGTCGCCAACCGAGACCCACCCTTCGTTGTTGGCCACGTCGTAGACCCCGTAGGGGATAGCGCGGCCGGCGTCGGTCACAAAATCGTGGACCTGTACCTGTTCGGGCTCGCCGGCGGGCCGCCATTCCTGGCCCTTGCTAGCGAACTCGCCGATCAGTTCCTTCTTCTTGGTGTCGACCGAGATGACCGGCTGACCGCTGTCGACAAAATCGGTGGCAAGGTCATTGAGATAGCGGAACTGGCCGTCCCGGTCAGGATGATCGGTGCCTTCTTTCTGCTTGGAGGGTGCTTGGAGCGAGTAGCCCAGATCGTGAAGCAACCCCCTCACCGACTCCGCCGACACCTCGAACCCATTGCGTTGCAGTTCCCGGGCCAAGACGTAGGTCGACTTCAGTGTCCACCGCAACAACGACATCGGGTTGCCCCGCGTCTCAGGAAACACCAAATCGTCCAACGCCCCCAACAGTCCGGGCTGGGTTTCTGTCACCGGTTTGCGACCCGCCCCCGGCGCCCGCTGACGCTGCGATACCTCCACCCCGCCGCGCACTTCCTGAGTCGCCCGGTTCACCGTCGAGGAACTCAACGCCGAAGCCTCCACCACCCGGGCCTGCCCACCACGCCCCAACGCCTCCACCATCGCCCCGACCACAACCCTGCGCTGTCGCTCATCCAGATGCGGCATCACCGTCGAGAAAAACCCCGACAAACCCTCCCGTGACAGCTCCACACCCCTACCCTACACGTCGCGACTAATTTACTGGTAGACCCTTAGCGTCAACTTCCAATGTAGTAGTGTGGTCGGCGTGGCGGGTGTTGGTGTGGGCGAGTCAACTGCGGATGATCAGGTCTCGGTGGTTGGCGTTCTCGTTTCAGTTCTCGGTCTGATCGGTGGGCTGGGAGTTGTGGGAGCGTTCTATCTGGGTGGGTCGGTGTGGTTTAGCTTTCTGGCGGTGGGTGGGCCCGGTTCCGCTGCTGACGTTGTCGCGTGGCGAGCCGTTGATGATTCAGCGCGGGCCGTAGTGGGCCGCGGGTCGGAGCTGGGTTGATTGCGGGTTTGGTCGGTCTTTGTGCCTATGACGCTGCTCGACGGGGAATCGTTGTCGTGTCGGGATCGGATATCAATCCGTTTGAGGCGATCCCAATCTTCGGCGAGTTGTTGATAGGCCAACAGGCTCCATTGACAGCGCGATGGGCGGCCGGGATCGTGTTTCACCTATTCAACGGTCCCGGCTTTGCTGTGTTCTATGCGGTGTTGTTCGGGCAACGCGGCGTCTGGGCCGGGATTGGTTGGGCGTTGATTCTTGAAGTGGCAATGCTGGCCATCTATCCCGGCTGGCTCGACATTCGCGCCAGGACCGAATTCACGATCGTGTCAGCAGCAGGACATGTCGCGTACGGCTCGGCCATAGGGGTTGTATCGAAACGCCTTCTTACCACCAGCGGACCTCGATGACAGCCCCAAAAGGGCAGGCCCGGGACAAGACGGTCTCCATCGGCTACTTGTTGTGGGTTGAGGGACCGGTACGTCTCGCGAAGTTCGCTCCGACCTTTGCCAGCGGGCTGACCGACGGGCAATACCTGATGCGATGGCCAGTTATTCCCTGGCTAACGCCACTACTGTCATCAGCATCGCCTTGGACTTCGTCCCGATCGTCGGCACCGTCAAAGGCGTGATCGAAGCCATCGCCGGCCGAGACCTGATCACAGGCCAAGAACTTGAACCGTGGGAGCGAGCCCTCGGCCTCCTCGGTCCACTCGGCAGGGGGGCCAAAGTAGTCACGGGAATCTCCAAACGAGGCCAACTGACGCCGAGCTCTGGATGAGATTAGCCGGATCGACCATCGCGACCCAGCGCCGGGATGCAATGATTACAAGATGGCTCGGTCCAAGGGTGCAACCCGGATAGACGGCTTGTTCGGTAGATGACGGAAGCTAAGCCGATGTCTGGCTATCTGTTGTGCGGGTCGCCCCGTAGTGGTTCGACTCTGCTGTGTGACCTACTCGCGCGGAGTCGCGTCGCGGGAATACCCGAGTCGTACTTCCGGCCGGCGTCAATACCCGACTACTCCATGGCCTGGGGCGTCGAACGCGGCACTGACGGTTGGAGTCACTCTTACATCGAGTCGGTCCGTCGCAACGGTGAGGCTGGCACCGGATGCTTCGGAATGAGGATCATGTGGAGCGACATGCCCGCATTCCTTGAGCGACTCGCCATTCTCTATCCCGCCGCCAGTAGCGATCGGGAGCGGCTGCGTTCGCAGTTCGGGATTGGCTACTTCGTGCGCCTCTCGCGCAACAACAAGGTGGCCCAGGCGGTTTCGCTCGTGATCGCCGCACAGACGGGCCTCTGGCATCGCAACGCCGACGGAACGGTACGTCAGGGATTCGAGCCTGCGGAACCGCCTCGCTACGACAGCGGACAGATCGCCGCCGAACTGGAGATGCTCGAGAAGGAAGCACGAGGCTGGGACGCGTGGTTCTCGGCGCAATCGATCGCGCCATTGGATCTCACCTACGAATCACTGTCGCGAGACCCGGTAGAGCAGACGATGGCAGTGCTGAGCCACATCGGCAGCAGGTTTGACATGGTCCCGGCCGTCGGGACTGCGAAGTTGGCGACGTCACTCAACGATGAATGGGTCGACCGCTTCCGAGCGAGCCTGAAATAGACGGTCGGGGCTACCGAGAGATTCGGCGGGTGATCGGCTCGCTGCCGGTGCGGCCGCCGATCCACCCTTCGATGATGGCGGAGAAGGCGCCGGCGTCGCCCCCGGCCCGCGCAATCATGAGTGAGTCGGGGCGGAACTTAGGTCGACCGACGCTGCTTGGGCCGCTGCCGCTGATCCCGGCGATGGCGGTGGCCGGGTCGAGCATCAGCAGCGGATCGAGTTCATCGCGAAAGCGCTGCTTCGACCAGCCTGCTTCGGCGAACACTCGTTGGTGCTCGGGCGTCATGACGAGCATCGCCTCGCTCGGCTGATGCGGGTGGCCGGTTGCGATGAGGCGCCCGGCAAGTGAGCGAGTGAGCGCCTCGGGCGTTCTGGAGGTCTGATCGATTGCCCCGCTCGGCCCGTGACCGGCGAACAGCGTCACCGTCGAGTCTTGGGGTGAGAACCCTCGCTCGACGGCGAGTGACGGCCAGCCCTCGGGCAAGCCTTCCTCGTCTTCGGCGAAACACCAGCCCACCTTTGATGGCGCGCCGAGGGCGGACCGGTCGATCCCGTCGTCGCCGGGTTTGCCTCCGCCGAGGTTGCGGATGACCAGTTGCAGCGCTCGCCCGATGGTCGAATTGGCCCGATTGCCTTGTCCGAAGGCGTTCTTACCCGAGTTCATTCCGATCTCGTGGCGGATGGGGCCGTTGACGATCACGACCGGACCCGAGAACCACAGTGTGCACAGCAAGCCATGCATGTTGAACTGATCGGTACACGCCGCCTCGACCGCGGTGAGCACTACCGGCAAGTACTCGGGTCGACAGCCAGCCATGACCGCGTTCACTGCCACCTGCTCGACGGTCGCGGGCTCGAGGATTGGAGGAATCACCGCGACGATGTCTTGCGCGTTTCGAGTCGTTCCTTCGAGCATGCGCGTGACCCGCGACTCGGTCGGAGCGACAACGGGCAAACCGTCAGACCATCCGAGGTCATACATCGCCTCGACTTCGTCCTCGGCGGCAGCGAACTCAACCCGGCGACCAGCCAGCGGTGATTGACCAAATCTGAACGCCAATTCGTGCACCCGGTCTGGGTCGACCGAGCGTGAGCCGCACCCGGGCATGAACGCCGCAATGGTGCTCCCGAGCCCGGTGGACTCGGTGAATGTTTCCCACTGCTCACGTGACCAACCGACGATTCGGCCCTGCTCGTTGCCATCGACGACCTTGATGAGCGTCGGGACTGTCTCGACGTGGTGGTGCCAGGAAACTGCGAGCTCGGTGTCATCGACGGCGGCCACCACCGAGGGGAAGCTCGGATCGTCTTGGCTGTAGACCGTCAGCGCGATGTCGCCCTCGATCAACTCGGCGATGACCGGTTCGATCGTTACACAGGTCGGGCAGTCTTGTTTGACGATCAGGTGATACCCGTCGCCAAGTGTTGGTCGAGTGCTCACCGCGCCGACGCTAGTGACTGGGCCCTCCCGGTACGCAGTCTGCAGTGTTCAGAATCGGGGTGGGAGCCTCTCTGTGCGAGCGCGCCGGTTGCCGTGCGCTCGTCCCTCACGCATGCACCCAGCGACTCCCGAGCGCCCTCTTCGGAGCGCGTTCCAGGTCCTCGACCTGCAGAACCGCAATGCCATCGTCGCCTCCGGGTCTGCGCGCGCGCTGTCGTGGGCAGAGG
>JAVJHY011425336.1:0-13829 GCA_035593235.1 Phascolosoma agassizii | reverse complement strand
TTTCAACGCGAGACTGCTCGTCGTGATGACGACGACGCCAACGGCGTTGTGGAACGGGTCAGGCGTTGGGGCTACGACAGTCAAGGCAACCTGGCCTCGCTCGATTTGGATAGCGACAACGACGGATCGGACGATTCGAACTCAACTTGGACGCGAGACAACATCGGTAATTCGCTTGTGTACACGAGTGATGACGGCGTCGCGGTGCTTGAAGAAACCTCGACATACGATGCCAACGGTAGACTCCTTCTCACACGAAGGGATACCGATGGCGATGGCTCCACCGACTTGGTCATAGAGCAAGTCTACAACGCGTTGGGCCACCTCATTGAGCGTACCCGTGACCACGGAGGCGAGGGGATGATCGACTACCATGTGTTCTACTCGGTAGATGAAGATGGGAATCGAACTTTGGAGGAGCGCGACACGAATGGCGATGGCTCGATCAATCGTCGAGTCGAGATGACCTATGATAGCGAATCGAGAATGGTCCTGCAGCGAATCGACTACAATGGCGATGGTGCATTCAACATGCGCGAAGGATGGGAGTACGACGCCATAGGACGCAATACAGCGTACCTGTTTGACACCACGGCCGACGGTACGTGGGATGAGCGTACAGACTATTCCTATGACGGGGACGGCAATCAGACACTCATGGCTCGAGATACGGGTATTGACGGTTCCATTGAGTTCACTGATTCACGCGCGTACTTCAAGCTGGGCGGCCTCCTGTCGAGGTCGCTCGACTTGGACGGCGATGGCGTCATCGATGAGATTCGTCGCTTCTCGTACAATGCCAACGGCGACGAGACCCAAATCACGTACGATAGCGATGGCAACGGTTCAACCGACTCCACGAGGTCAACGTTCTATGATGCGAATGGCTACAGGAGTCGCGTCGAACTCGACTACGACGCAGACGGCACGCCGAACGAGACGATCCACTGGACGTGTCAAGCAGGCGTGTGGGCCAACGTAGTCATGGGCAACGAAGGCCCATAGAGACGGCTGCCCCATCACCGAGAAGCTCACTCAACGCATAGCTTCTCGGTGATCTTTCTTCCGGCGGATACAGAGATGAGACACGCATCGCGCGTTTCGCGTGATGCCTTCGAACGCGAGGGCGCGCCTTGGTAAGAAACAACGCCGCGGTGCGAGAACTCCAGCCATGAAGGCGAAGGACGGTTATCTCGGCGCGTTGCACGAGTTGTGGTGCTTGCGCGTCGCTTCGTCGATGAAACGTGTAGATCTCGCACGGCGTCGATATCACTGCTTGCCTGAGATCCACGACCGGCGTGATTTCGCCCATAGCTAGGATGGACTTGATATTCCGCAATATGCCGGCACAGTATCTGCGGTATTCGGGAGATGCATCAGGCATGCTCATCACAGGCAACTATCTCGGTCCGCTCCCTATGAACGCGGTAAACGAAGCACTGAGGCGCGATGCAGTTCGAGAAGGTGTCGGAAATCGCGTTCGCTCGATAGCCTCCGACGCGTCATTCCGGCTGCAGGTCTTTGAGAATCTGTGCATTCGCGCAACGATTGAAGGGGCACGTATCGACGCAACGTGGTTTGAAACATGGGGGAGAGTGGAGGATCTTGGGAAAGAACGAGTCATGATTCACGTTGTTGATGGGTGGGGTGAATGTGTCAAGTGGATCGCCGAAGTCCATTCGGATGGACAGCTCGTAGTCAATCATCATGCCTGGGGACGATTGACACTTGCCTTGAGCGTGGCCTAGAGCTCACCGGCGCATCGGTATGCAGTACCTCGGTGCTAGCTTCTCCTGAGTTCTTCAGAAACTCGGCATTGCGAAATACTCTCTATTGGCTCAGTCCCCCTGATACTCACTGCAATGAACGCCGCCCCAGAATCACCAACAACTCGTCAGGTCCTCAATATCGCTGCGTACAAGTTCGTGGCACTGAGCGAGCTAGAAGTGCGCCGTTCGGAACTCCTGGACCTCTGCAACGAACTGCAGTTGCGCGGGACGATCTTGTTGAGCGAAGAGGGCATCAACTTCTTCCTGGTAGGCGCGCCGGTTTCGGTGGAAGCGTTCCTGCGCCATGTTCGCAAAGACCCTCTGTTTCACGATCTGATCGTTAAGGAAAGCTGGAGTAGCGAACAGCCTTTTCACCACATGGTGATCAAGATCAAGAAAGAGATCATTGCCTTTGGTATCGAGGGGATCGAGCCCGCGGCCCATACGTCCAAGCGGATGTCGCCGACCCAGCTCAAGCAGTGGCTCGATGAAGGGAAACCCGTCGTATTGCTCGATGTTCGCAATGATTACGAAGTGGAATGCGGGTCCTTCGACGATGCCGTGTCGATGGATCTCGATCACTTCCGAAACTTCCCCAAGAAGATTGAAACACTAGACGAGTCGCTTCGCGATCAACCTGTGGTGACGTTTTGTACGGGTGGTATTCGCTGCGAGAAGGCTGGTCCCATGCTCGAGCGAGCTGGTTTCCGCAATGTCTACCAGTTGGATGGAGGCATCCTCAACTACTTCGAACAAGTTGGTAACGAGCACTATCATGGCGAGTGTTTCGTCTTTGACCACCGCCGGGCTGTGAACGGCGCGCTTGAGCCGTGTCCGGAGAGTGTTGAGGAATAGGGCGTGCGTTCGAGTCATCGCTTTGCGTCGCACTTCATGATTGTCAATCGAGATCCAGAATGACAAACGTACGTAAGCTCACCGAAGGTGAATACAAGGCGTCGTTTTCGACGCTCATGACGGACGTCTCCGCAGATCCGGGTGAAACCATCGATATCTGGCCTTATGTAAGGTCCGTATCACTAGTAGATTTCGATGGTCATGAAATCTGGGAGCCGTTCGTCGAGCACGTCTACCGAGGATCGGATGGCAGGTACGATCACGTCCTGGTACTGACAAAAACCAAGAACGTATACTTGTCGGTGATTGTGGTTCGACGCGACCGATGCGTGTATGGACATTACCTGCTCGATCTTCGAAAGAAGTACGGCCTAGACACGTAGTGTGAGTCCATTCGGGCGTGCCAAGTCGCCAGCCACCAACGCCTGATAGGGTCCCTCCATGAAGGCAGCGGTATACGAACGATATGGTCCTCCTGACGTCATTCAGATTCGGGACGTTGAGCAACCTGAACCTGCCGATGGTGAGTTGTTGATTCGAGTGCATGCATCGACGGTTAATCGCACCGATACGGGGTTTCGAAGTGCGCGCTACTTCATTAGCCGCTTCTTTACGGGGCTGTTTCGGCCCAAACACACGGTATTGGGTACCGAGTTCGCTGGGGAAGTCGTGGGCATCGGCGAGAGCGTCACGCTCTTTGCCGTGGGCGACCTTGTGTTTGGCTATAACGAGAAGACGTTCGGCGCCAATGCCGAGTACATGTGTTTCGATCAAGAAGGAATGATCGCGCATATGCCCACCGGCCTCTCGTATGAGGAGGCCGCGCCCAACACCGAGGGATCGCACTATGCCATCACCTACATCAAGGCGGCTGGCATGGGCGAAGGCAGTCGCGTCTTAGTGAATGGCGCGTCGGGCGGCATTGGGTCGGCGGCCGTTCAGCTCTTGACGAAGCTCGGCGCTCATGTTGTCGCAGTTTGCGGGACAAAGAATATCGAACTCATTTTAGAACTTGGTGCCAGCCGTGTGCTCAATTACGAAAAGGAAGATTTCGCGAACGTGCTTCGGCGCGAAGGCGTCACTTTTGATGTTGTTTTTGATGCGGTGGGCAAGAGCACGTTTGGACGGTGCAAGAAGCTCCTGAAACCGAGCGGGAAGTACATGTCTACCGAGCTTGGGCCCTTTGCTCAAAATGTGTTCCTTGCCCTTTGGACGCGCTTCTTTGGGTCACGGCGCGTCCTCTTTCCCATGCCGCGCGAAACGAAGGAAGATGTTGAGTACATCAAGACACTTATTGAAGAAGGTGCATATAGGCCAGTGATCGATCGCTCGTACATGCTTGATGACATTGTAGAAGCTACGAAGTACGTAGAATCGGGTCAGAAGACGGGCAATGTCGTGTTGAAGATCGCGCCATCCGAACCCTCCTTGACGTAGGTTCTCGTCATGACGACCAGCACCCATCTTCGCATTGCAGACACCTACAACGTGAATCGCCTTGGATTCGGAGCTATGCGAATCACCGGCGAAGGCGTTTGGGGTGAACCGAGCGACGTCGAAACGGCAAAGACCCTTTTGCGACGCGTCGTTGAACTTGGCGTCAACTTCATCGACACGGCCGATTCGTACGGACCCAACGTAAGTGAGCGGTTGATTGGTGAGGCGCTCGCGCCCTATGCCGACAATGTGATCATCGCCACCAAGGCGGGGCTCACGCGTTCAGGGCCAGGCGATTGGGCGCCCAATGGACGGCCTGATCACATTCGAGCTGCATGCGAAGGAAGTCTCAAGCGCCTGCGGCTCGAACGCATTCCTCTCTATCAGTTGCATCGCATTGATCCTGCGGTGCCTGTTGCGGATTCGATTGGAACCATGCTTGAGCTTCGCAAGGAAGGCAAAATCGACTTGATTGGCCTTTCGGAGGTGTCCGCCAAAGAACTTCGTCAGGTGCAGGCCATTACGCCCGTAGCGAGTGTTCAAAATCGCTACAACATTGGGTACCGCGAGGCGGATGAGGTCTTGAAGATTTGCGAAGACGAGGGCATCGCATTCATTCCCTGGTATCCGGTTGCCAACGGCGACTTAAGCCAAGCCGCAGATGCGCTCGATGCCATTGCGGCAGCGCACGGAACGTCGCGCTACGCGGTTGCCATTGCGTGGCTTCTGCACCGGTCTCCCGTAATGGTTCCTATCCCGGGTACCTCCAGTGTTGCGCACTTTGAGGAAAACATGATGGCTCAGGAGCTTGCCGGGAAGGTCCTCCCCGAAGAGTGGGCCAAGCTCGACGCGGTGTGATCGAATCTTCCAACACTACGGCTAGGGCAAACACGGCGTTTTGCCTCTACAGGATCTTGCACGAGCCGCCGCGTAGTCTTGAGGCACTTGCGGTCGATTCATGCGCTTGGAAACTGCCTAAGCTTGCGATGGGTGCAGTACCGAGTCCAGCGTGTCGCATGCAATACCTCAGGCACCGACGACACCAGCAATAGGTCCGAGTCTGTAGCTGGTGCTACGCCCCCCAGCGTCATTCCTAATGAGAATGTTGCGCTTGAGAAGAAGGTGGATGTCGCGGAGGGCGGTATCGGTAGAGCACTTGGTGAGTTTGGCGTACTTGACCGTGGTGAGATGGCCTTGGAAGTCGCCCAGCAACCTATTGAGGACGTTTCGTTGACGATCGTTCACGGGATCTGTGTTGATGCGCTGCCAATAGGCGGCGCGAGATAGAACGCCGCCAAGGAGTTCGTTGGCGCCCGTAACTGCATGATGGAGGCACTCGATAAACCACTTGAGCCAAGCCGTGATGTCGAGGGAGCCGCGCTGAGCCGCTTCAAGTTGTTCATAGTATTCGGAGCGCTTGGTAAGGATAGACGACGACATGCTGTAGAAACGCATCGTGGAATGGTCGGAGCGTGCGAGCAGCAACTCGGTGAGGGCGCGCGCGATGCGGCCGTTCCCGTCGTCGAACGGATGGACCGTGAGGAACCAAAGATGCGCGATGCCCGCGCGAAGAACGGCGTCTTCTTTGGATGGCGCGTTAAGCCACGAAAGGAATGCCTGCATTTCAAGTTCGATGCGGTTTGCTGATGGTGCTTCGAAGTGAACACGTGGCCTGCCGACTCGGCCCGAGATAACCTGCATGGGATCGGAGTCTTGATCGCGCCATGCGCCTACGGTGAGCTGCCCTGCGCCTGCTGTGGGAGCAAGCAATGCCTCATGCCAGCGAAGGAGGCGTTGCTTTGTAACGAGGTCGGCGTGGCGTTGGGTGGCATTCACCATGATGTCGGCGACGCCCTCAGACCGTTGACAAGTCCGTCGTGGTTGGGCGATCTCCTGGCCAAGCCGGCGTGCGATCGACGATCGAACATCCTCGGGTTGGAGATCTTCACCTTCGATGGCCGACGATGTAATGGCCTCTTGCATGAGTCCCGTGAGGCCCGCCTCGGTCTGGACTTCGAAGCCCATCGCCTCGACGCGACCGAGGAGGCGACCTCTGTGCAGGTGCGTCTCGCCCAATCGGGTCGCAACGGCGTCACGATCCCAAGTGAAGACGGGCCATCTGGGGAGGTCGTGGATGAACGTCATATTCAACGCATACTATGCATGAATTAACTTGATTGACCATAAATGACGCACAATATGCGGTAAATATGGAGATATTCACCGCAAATGAGGCCATTCGTCATCTGTGTGGGAACAAAAACAGTCATCACGCTCGCACCGAGATTCTGCCTAGACCGCTCCTCTTGACTCTCGCCCGCGATGAGCGCGGGTCCATCGAATTCACTTGCTGACAAAGACGATGGTAGGGGCGCGATCTTGTGCGTGAGAGTTCGCGCGGCCTCTGCCGGATAGGATGACCCTATGACTCATCGCCAACTCCGTCGCCGCCAATTGCTTCCTGCGTTGTGTTTGGCGTTCCTGTTCGCGCTGAGCACATCCACGGAGTTGAGGGCTAAGGAAGCTGAGCTTCCCTATGCGCCGGGTCGTTCTTCTCACAAGATCGAAGGCCTTCAGGTGGAGCTCGACATTCCGAGTGACCTCTCGGCCAAGAAGCCCGCTTCGCTCATCGTAATACTCCATGGCGCGGGCGGATCGGCCACCGGCATGGCGGGAGCGCTTGGGTCGTTCGCAGCCGAGAACTATGTCGTTTGTGCGCCGAAATCCGTGGGTCAAGTGTGGAATCCGGCAGACGTAGCCAAAGTGAAGTTGATCACGAAGCATCTTCAAGCGGTGTTGCCGATTGATAAACAGAAACTCCACGTCATCGGCTTTAGCAATGGGTCGTTCAACTTGCATCCACTCGCATTTGACGATGCGCTGAAGCCTTTAAGTGCCACGTGGGTTGCCGGTGGACTCACCGGAGGGACGCCGTCTAAGTGGGCAGCAAAGCGACTCGCGACGCTCTGTCTTGTGGGCGCCAACGACCGCAACATACGCGTTGCACGAGAGACCGTTCATGCACTTGAGGGCAAGGTGCGCACCGTGGAGCTCCGCGTCGAGAAAGGCAAGGGGCATGAGTGGCCCGACGGATTGATGCCGTACTACTTGTGGTGGGTTGGGGTTGCCGAAGGTCGCTTCGACCCTGCGGCCGATCAGAACTTCGCATGGTCAAAGGACGTCGATGCGGCGCTGGGCAAGCTCTCGGGCCAAAAAAAGGGCGGCGCGCTTGTGTGGCTGTGGGAGCACGCCGAGGCCGTGAGTCCACTCGACATCGAGCTGCAACGATCGCTCTTTCAAGACCGCGAAGTCAGGTTCCTCGGAGAACAACTCGAGCCTATTCGATTAGAACGAACGGCCGACGCCGCTGCGTTTGCGCGCATCGTCGCGTTGGCAAAACTCAAGAAGCCCATTTGGCCAACCCTCGTCGTCCTAAATACCAAAGGCGTTCCCAAAAAAGTCCTCTCCAAAAAGATCACTCAGCGCAAACTCGCAAGCGCCCTCCGCAAAGTCGCTCCTACAAAGAAACGCCCCGAATAAGAAGCGCACCGAGCTTTGTCATCCTCTTCCTCTTAACCACACAACCCACTCCGCACGTCGCACGGGTCTTTCTCACATCCTTCCGTTCCGCATACGGCATCACAAGAGTACGATGCGATGGGCGACGGTAATGTGCTTCGAGAAGAGCCGACGTGTGGTCTTCCACTCGAGGCGATTTCTCGAAGTGCAGTACCAAGTCCAGCGTGTCGACCGTGACACCCAAGCAACCAACAACACCATCTCTAGTCGGTTGTTATTGGTGGGAGGATCGGTGCTACAGGTGGTTTGGTAGCGCGCTTGAGAAAGAGCAAAGCAAAGCACGTGCGTTCCGTGGCACCAGGCCAACGCCCCAACTCATTCCCGTCGGTTTGGTCCTGCTTGCCAAGGAGGTACTTGGCGCCGGTCTTGTACCAACGATGCTTGCCCATGTTGGGTACACCTAGAAGTGCGCCCGCGCGTTCCACACCATAGAGCCAGTAGTAGTGCCAGGACGCGTTCCCAGGGTTGCTGCTGACAGTAAACATCTCGCCCAACTTGGCCCAACCCGAGAGAATGCCGTCGTCTACGTCCTTAAGTGTGAACTTGCCCGACACGTTGCGTGTGCGGTCCTTTGGGGAAACGGGATCTACCGCCTTGGAGAGAATGAGAAGCTCTTTGGCTATCGCTAAGCACGCCACGCCGGCCGCCGTCATGCTGCCTGTGATATCGGTTTGGTGCTTTGCGTTCGCTTGCTCTTTGCGGACATAGGACCAGCCACGCGCTTGAACCGCTCGGCCCTTAATCACGGTTCCATACCGGCTTGAGTCTTTGCTGTTTTGCAAGTACTTGAGTGGTACCTCGGGTCCCGTGGATTCTTGCGCCTCAAGCAAGTAGATGATCGAGGGTTTGCAGAGCGCGCAAGCTTTCTTGGGCGTAATGACGCCGACACGCGCAGCGGCTTTGATGGCCAACATGACGTATTGCGCCGCCGAGAGGTCCTCGGTTGCTTTGCTGCCGGGCCACGGACCCGGATAGCGCCAAATGTGTGCGGAGCGGTTCTTCTCAAAGGCCTTTACGATGTCGCGGATGGACTCCTTACACGTGCGAATTCGCCTACGTAGAGAGCGAGGAAGTCGAGGCGCATCTTTGTACTTCCATTCACAGGCTTTCATCCAGGATGCCTGAAAGAGCACGTGCACGGCGTACCCATAGTTCATGTGCGGATTGCCCTGGAACTTCCCGTACCGCTTCTTGCATGCCATCCCCAGCGAAAATACGTCATCCTCTGGGTCGACCCCGGAAGCAACCAGCGTATAGAGCAGAAACGAGTGGAGCGGTGCTTCCAGATTGGTTCTGTAGAGTTTGGGGAACGCGCCGTTGTCCTCGGCCGCCTTTCCACGTACGCCACGCTGTTGCTGGCGAATCAGATACGCTTTGCCGGCCTCAATGGAGCGATCGATCTTGGTTTGTGTCGCTTCGTCGACGCCGTATATGTCTTCTTTAGGCGTGTCTTTCTTCGGAGATTCCTCGTTGGGAGGCGCGCCATTGGGCTTTTCTTCGCTTGGCGCTGCAGGTTCATCTGCAAACGAAGTGAGTCCGCTAAGGCACAAGACAAAGATCGTCGAAACCATCAAGAGTCTTGCATAGACGTGGGAACGGAATCGCGCCAACCGCGTGCCTCCAACAGGGAGTTCGCAGGATACCAGAGGCCGATTCAGGGTTCGCGTCGTGGCAGCTCGAAGCGCCGCGCAGTTAGGGCGCTCGTCGCGTAGCCCATGAGCGCCTAATCGTTCGCCGAAACCGTATCGCGCTTCAACCAAAACCACGCCGCACCAAGGATCGCAGTGACTACAGCGATGCCCACGGGAAACACGCCGAAACCGATCGCTTCGTACCCATCGATCAGTGCGTTGTGGATGTTCGACAGCGTGCCATTTGAGAAACCCGTATCCATGGTGGCAAAGAGCGCGACGCTAAGGATGAGATGCGCGATCAAGAGCCAGCCGAGTGTTCGTCTCATGGGTTCAGTCCTTTGAACTGGCTTGTGCGATGCCAAAAAAAGAAGCTGCGGCATCGCACAAGGGCGACGCCGCAGCATGAATCAATGGGTCCGGAAACGCAAGCGCGTTAGCTCAAGCGGTTCTCAAGTTCGACAATACGCTTCTCTTGCGCAATGGTGTGTAGCGTGAGTTCTTCCACTTTGGCAAGCAACGTCATCGAGAACGACACGAGGTCGAGACCTGACGCCATCTGCTTTGCGGAAGCCACACCTGGCAAATGACCCTTCGAAGCGATGTGTGCTTCTACGTCGGTGAGCGAAGCAAGGTTGTAGCCTTCTTCGAAGACGTGGTCTGCACCCGAAACATTGGCCGCCGTAATCGCGCCCGACTGCCCGTCGAGGTGAATCGTGACTTTGCCCGCTGCGTTGGTTAAGCGTGCATCGCCATCGTGGCCGTTGCCGCCCAGGTTGATGTTGCCGTCACCGCCATCGATGTGAACGGTCTGCTTGCCTTCTTCGTCGCGGAGTGCAACGTCGCCTTGCGTGCCGCCACCGCCAAGGGTGATGTTGCCGTCGCCGCCATCGATATGCACCGTTTGAAAACCATCGATACCGGCCAGCGACAAATCACCTTGGCTGCCGCTGCCGCCGAGTCCCATGTTGCCGGAGCCGCCGTCGATGTGGACCGTGGTGCCGCCGGTCTTGTTCTTGAGGCGAATGTCGCCGTCGTGGCCGTTGTCACCCATCTCAATGTTGCCGTTGCCGCCGTCGATGTGAACCGTCGTCGCGCCCTCTTCGTTCTTGAGGATGATGTCGCCTTCGCAGCCACTTCCGCCGGCCGTGATGTTGCCATTGCCACCATCAAGGTGCATGCGCGTGGCACCTTCGTCGTCTTTCATGATGATGTCCGCATTGCCACCACCACCACCAAGCGTAAGGTTGCCGTCGCCGCCATCAATGTGCACATTGCCACGGCCATCTTCCCCAACAAGTGCGATGTCGCCTTCGGCGCCAAATCCGCCAAGGCGCAAGTTTGCCGCCACTCCATTGATTTCAACTGTGACGTCGCCTTTTGCGTTCTTCATTGTGAACTTCTGGTCACTCATGGCATCTCCAAGAAAACGAATCGAATACGTGAACACTCCGCAGCCGCGGACGCCGTGAAGCTAGCACACCGTGAGCGCCCACTGCCCTCTTGCCAATGGGCGGCACGCGCAGACAGCGCAATGCGGGCACAAACCCACCAAGTCGGCCGATGCGAGGGATCGCGATGGCTCAGTGGGTTGGAGCGCCCGGTCGTGTGTTGAGGTACCGTGGTGCGCGATGAGGCGAACTCGATGGCCCCTTCCAATCGCACTTGCTCTGACGGCCTGCATTGGGTACTGGGCGCTGCGACCTCAGGCGCCTCAAAACGAAGGTTCGTTTCGAACTCGATCCGCTTCACGTTCGCGCAGCTTGGAGCCGACGCTTGCCGGTCGAGTGGCTTTTCCCTCGAAGGCGACTCGCGCTGAGACCCAAGCTGTTGTTGCCGGGCCTAGGGTGGATTCAGAGGCACCGAGTGCGGTTGGTCATCTCCGTGGTCGTGTACTTTGCGAAGACGTACCCGTTGTCGGCGCGACGATCCATCTCTATGCAGTGAATGCGGGGCTGCCTTTGCTGGTCGTTCGTGGCACGACGGATGAGGGGGGATGGGTTGAGCTTGACCTGGGAAACTTGCGTGCGTGGTCCAAGAACAGGCTTCACACGACAACGCTTGCGGCCTACGTGTTTGCCAAGGGCTGCTATATGCCTCGCGGGCTGCCCGTGCTAGTTGAGACGCTGCTCAACGACGTGCTTGAACTTCGGCCTGAAGTGTTCACATCCACGCTTCGTAAGGGACGTGTTTTGCGGGGGCGTTTGGGCTTCGAAGATGGCGAGTTGGCCTATCCCGCATTTGCTTCGATTGCATTGCCAGGTAAAGGCAAGGCAGGTGAACCGTACTACACCGCGCCCGATGGTCGCTTCGCCGTGCCTCTCGTCAGTCGGGGAGGTTCGACTCGAGTCATCGCAGGCGCGCCGGCGTGCGAAACCGTTGAGGGGAAGTATCACGTCGAACTGTCTCCGCACGATGCCGTGATTCACGACGTGATTGTCATTCCACGCCCGCCCGTCATGACGGGTGTCGTACGGTTTGCCGACGGATCGCCCGTCGCCAATCTTCGACTGGTGTTTTCGCCATGGCGCGACCCCGACGTGCGAACGCCGGCTTGGTCGCCCGATGACGATTTGGTAGTCTCCCGGACCAACTCGGACGGACAGTTCAGCGGCTTTGTTCCTGCCTGGGGCGCTCGAAAGGGAGACGCGGCAAGTTTCATGCTTGAGCTGCCGGGTCTCGATTCAGAAGAAGACGTTGTTTGGGCTGGCTTTGACGCGTCGGAGCGCAAGCAGGTGATCAAGATCAAACATCATCGACTCATTGTGACGTGTGTAGACCAACATCGAGAACCCATCGCCAACTTGCAGATCATGGTGAACTCAGATGGCATCGGCGACATTACAACCGACGAGCGCGGTACGATTTCGTGGTTTCTTCATCGCGAAGACAAGCGAGCGCTAATTCAGATTGTAGGAGCGGGCAATTTGCCTATTCAGCGTCGTGTAGAGATCCCACCGGATCGCAATACGTTAGAAGTTACGATCATCGTGCCCGACGCCACCGAGATCGGCACCGTGGACGTGCGCTTTGAGCCAAAGCCCAATGAGAAGGAACGTCCTGTTTGGGTGATCGTCCGAGATGAAACTGCTGGCATGGATGTCTTCTGGGCCTACGGGGATCGAGCTCCCGACTCGATCAATCTACAACCGGGGTCCTATCGCGTTCGAGTCCAGGGTCCACGATGGAGGCGCTTTGGAAGCAAGACTCCCGGTGCGAGCGCGAGCTACGAGTTTTTCCATGTAAAGGTAGAAGCCAATCGAACAACGGACCTCGATGTGGCGTGGACGAAGACATCGGGCATCGCGGCTTTGTTTCGAGATGCTCGAAACCTGAGTCTCGGACATGACATTGATGTCTTGGATGTACATGGCAAAGGGCATTTCGTGTCGTTTGTCGATCAGAGGGGGAGAGACGTGAGTTCGCATGAACCAATACGATCTGAGAGTTGGATCTTCGCAGAGGAGTTCATCGAACCCGGCGACTACACGCTTGTGTGGAAGCACGAAGGCTACGAACCCATTCGCCGTAATGTGCGACTGTATGCCAACGAACTCACACGCGTAGAGTTGTCGCCGGTTCCCATCAAGTAGGTGTACATCGCGGCGATCAAGCTCCACGAAGTTCACTTCCCCTGCACCCTCTAGGGCCTTGTCGGGACTCTATAGGTACCATTCTCGTGAGGACGCAGTTTGCAGGGCCCCATCAAGACAACCGCTGACGACTTACTTCAGCACGCGCCGTTTCTTCGTCGCTTGGCACGTACGCTTGTGGCCGATCCTGGGACCCAAGAGGACGCCGTCCAAGAGTCGCTGATTGCGGCGATCCGAGAACGACCCGCGTCGGCGCACCGTGGTTGGCTTGCGACGGTGCTTCGCAACTCGATTCGTAAGTCAAAACGCAGCGATGCGCGTCGCATGCGCCGTGAACGCTTGGCGGCAAAGACTGAGTTCGAACGATCCACTGTGAGTCCGTCAATGAGCCTCGACGTTCGTGGTCACATCGTGAGTGCGGTATTGGCGTTACCGCCCGCGACTCGGGACGCCATCTTGCGACGCTACTACGATGGCGAAACACCCACAGAGATTGCCGCCGCGCTTCAGGTGTCGGTCAATACGGTCAAGAGTCGGCTTCGACGCGGGCAAGCTGTGCTTCGTGAAGAACTTCAGCAGGTTGAACCTCGTTGGCGAGAGGGTGTGGCCGCCATCGTTGGATCGGGCGGAGGAAGCACGCTTGCCGCAACAACGACGACGAAGACGGCCCTCGTTGCTTGCGTGGGTGTGCTCGCTCTAGCAGCTTGCGCCTGGATGTTTCTTGGAAATGGCGATTCCCAAGAGGACCAGCGAACGCCACATCTCGATTCCTCAAACAACTCGGTTGGGCTTCACGGTTCCGCTAGAGATGACGGCAAGGGTGGGACCTTGTCGTCCAGCGACGCAGCGTCACTAGTGCAAGATCAGCCCGTCAAAGATGAATCGAGTGCACCTCGCCACGTGTTGCTGGGTAGCGTTGTCGATGAAGAGGGGCGGCCCGTCAAAGATGCGCTCGTGGAGTGTCG
>JAVJHY011423236.1:0-13850 GCA_035593235.1 Phascolosoma agassizii | reverse complement strand
CGGGGTTGGCCACGACGTCGTGGCCCGAACGCCATGCCTTTGCGTATTGTTCCCGGTGCACGTCCCACCAAGTGACCCAGCCTTTGTGATGGACGCCATGGGCGTTGCCGAATCGACGTTCGAACGCGGATTGATAATGCTGACGCAGCACGCCTCGCTCCTTGCTTGCTTGGGCAAGCATGGCGTCGATGGCAGCGGGATCACGCGTGGTGCTTAACCCTCGGATCGCGGCGGCTCGAATTTGCCAGCGCGGATCTGCAAGGCGTGAGATCAGAGCGTTCACGGCGTTTGGCGTGTGTCGTGCTCCCAAGAAAATCAGTGCAACGGTGGATTCAGGTATCTTACTTTGAGCAGCCATATCGATGAGCCATTGCTCGCTCGCCTTGTCCTCCATTCTTAAAGCAACGTGACGAATCGAGATGTAACGTTGCAAAGACTCAAGTCGTCCTACGACAGTGAGTAGTTTTCGAACTACTTGATCGCGATCTTCGGATGGCTTGTGCCGATCGATCACGTGAATGGCTGCCCCAACCATGTGTGAAATCAGCATTTCTTGATTTCGGGCGTCTATGTAGATGTTCTCAATGCGCCACTTCTCGCGTTCCAGTTTTCCGTCTGACTCTACGCTTCCAATCCAGTCGGCTTCGCGATCGCTGAGGAATGTTTCTACGCCTTTTCTGTAGTTCTTTCGTCTTCGCCTATTGAGCGGTTGGATGATCCTGCGGGATTTGGTCTCGCACGTTGTTTCTTCCTTGCGCCACAGATCCCACTGTGACTTTGCGATCTTTGACTGCACTCGTAAGAGTTTTAGAAGGAGATGAGACGTCTTTAGATCGCTGGATTGCTGCATCTTGCGCACAGCAGTCGATCGCTGTTTGAGATCAAGCTTTAGCCAATGGCTCACGGTGTATTCAGAAGCAAGCTGCTTTGCTTCGGGCGTCTTATCCGGCGACTTGGCATGCGCGATCGAACACGCCGATGCGACCACCCACACCCACGCCCAGGCGACGACCCCTACCCATGCGATTCGCGCGTATTGCAAGGCGATATTCCTTTGAGGATTCTGAGACACGAAGTCGACTGGATGATCTCTCATCGGTGCACGGTGAGCTCTCCGCGGCAGGATACGGTATCGCATTCGCTTACAGACGCCTGCCATGTCCTAGGCGTTTTCACCTCCAGGCAGTCATTCTTGGTCGATATGCGCCGGCCGCAATGCGGAAGGTGCTAGACTCTGCCAGGTCCTAGGCCCGTTTGCTGGTCTATGGGACCCGTTGATCCCGACGGAAACCGAGTCTGTTTCGGGGTGTACTTCTGTTCTTCTTTCCCCAAGAAAGGAAGCCTCCATGCGCGCCCGACCACGGCCTCATGCTCGAAGGCAAGCCGTAGGGGCATGGGTGCCTGCCTTGGGGTTGTTATGCATTTTCTCTCTCGGGTGCAGCGGCGGCGGCGGTGGAGGCACGCCAACGGTTGGGAATGGAGGAAGTGATCCCGTGAGTGGTCGCGTGATCACTACAGAAGGCTCACCGCTTTCGCGCACCCAAGTGACGATCAATGGGGTGGCAACGATGTCGCTCTTTGATGGGTCGTTTCAGGTGGATAACGTGTCGCGTCCCTATACCGTTGTGCTTCAGCATGTCGGGTTGAAGTCAAGCGACGTCGTCGTGTACGAGGGCCTTACGCGCTCCGATCCCACCTTTGCGCTCAAGGCTGCTGACGATGGCGCGAGCAACAATGTGAGCGTGTTTGGAACTGCCACTGGCGGTGCAGGCATTCCGGTTCCGCCAAACCACACTACGCACCTCGAATTTGGATCGACCCGCCGCATCGACGGATCTCCACAGACCTTGGCAACCGGTACAGGGAGTTTTTCGTTCGCCATCGATTGGACAGGCGTCCAGCCTCTCGAAGGAGTCTTGTTTGCACTTCAGTACGAACATGACGGCGCCAACGTTCCGACTTCATACAAGGCGTTCGGTTCTCGTGTTGTCCAGTTCTTTGGCGGCGATGCCATGAATCAGGACATTGCAATGGATCCAATCGTCACGGACTCCATTTCGGGCGTTGTTTCAGGCGGTGGTCTAGGACTGGGCGTCGAGTTCGTAGATACCGAACTCGTCTTGCGTTTCATGCCGGGTCGTCGACGTGTCCTTGCCAGCCTGAGTTCAACGTTCGGCAATATCTCCGTGCCTGCGCCAGTAATTCCAGGCGCATTGTTTGACTTGGGCGTTGCGCGAACCCCTTTGGGTGGGGGGCGCGTAGGCATCACGGCTCAGAACGTTTCCGCCGGTGAGAGTGGACTCGCGCTCGCATTGCCAACATCGGGCGTTCCCCTTTTGTCGCCCCCCGATTCCGCAACCAACGTCGTTCCCGAAACGATGTTCAGCGGCGAATCCATCTCGCAGCGGATCTACCAATTCCAGTTCACGACGCCCGGCGGATTGCACGCCTGCGTCTTTTCGCCAGATCCTTCCATCACCCTTGAAGGACTCAGCATGGCGGGCCTCGAACTCAGTTCGGATGCTAGCTACGAATGGACCATGAGTACATTCGGGCCGTTGGACTCTCTCGATGAGGCAGTAGGCCCTACGGGAACGACCGATCTCCCGGAGCTACACTGGTCGAAGTCGGTCAGCCGCACATTCGTAACGGCTCCGTAGCTTGGCCGTTTCTACGGTGCCTGTATGAAGTCATGTGTCTGGTGAATCGCGAGTGCCACACTCCTTCTGCGACGGCCTACGTTACCAGGCTGACGAAACCGGCGTCATGCCGCCATAGTGCAGGCGCCGCGCGCAATGGGTTGTCGAACTCATGAGAGGTCTTGCGCGGCTCCGTGGACCGGTCACGGGGGACGACATAGAGCTCATAGTAGAAGTCTGTCTCTTGATCAGCCACATAACTCACGTAGGAACTGTCTTGAGACCAAGAGAATGACGAAACACCACCATCGGGGATCATCGGTGCGCTCAACTTCATCGTTGTATTGCTACTTACGGAGGTCACGTAGAGTACGAGGTGAATTGATGCTTGGGAACTCATGGAGTAGGCCACTTGAGCGCCGTCGGGAGAGATCTTGAAATCGCCTACGCTCTCGCTGCCGAGCAGCGTGTTGTTGAGCTTGCTAACGAATCCGCCAGACGCCGACACGCTGAATAGTTCGCTGGGCTCAACGCTATGCTCCTCGGTCGCGGAGTACACGAGGCGTGTCGAATCGGTCGACCATTCGTATCGTTGTACACGGCCTTCTGCTGGGAGCGCGTCGCTCACACGCTGACGGGCGCCGCTGTTGGCGTTGGCGACGAAGAGCTCGTACGAGCTAGCCGTTACGAAGTCACCCGTGAACGCAATGCTCTCGCTGTTTGGCGACCATTTGAAAGATCCGACACTGCCAATAAGACTCAGAGGGTCGTCCATCTGGACAGTGGCACCACCCGACGCAGCTGCAGTGTAGAGCCTGGTATCGTGCGCAATCGGATCGTGTGTAGTGACTGCAATGCGCGAGCTATCGGGCGCCCAGTCATGCGACAAAGGTTGATATACCGGGGTGTTCGGAAAAGTAAGCTTGGTGAGCCCAGGCATCGTGGCCTGGCCCAAAAACAGTTCTCTGACACCGTCGGTCTCGAGATCACCTCGAACTGAAATGCGAGCACTGTCTGGAGACCATTTGAAATTTTCTACGTCGCCGTCGGACACGATTGCACCCGTGTGTTGGACGTTGGCACCTCCTGTGGGGGCATCGCTAAACAGAGCCTGGGTGCTCGTAAGTGCATCAATCACGTTGTAGGCCAAGCGTGAGCTATCCGGAGCCCATTTGAAACTATTCGTATGGTAGTCGCCAAGAGCATAAGGAGAGAACATTCGGGTGATGTCGTTGCCTGAGGGGCGCGCGGTAAACAGAACACGCTTCGATGGCGAATCTCGAGTCGAGAGCCACGCAATTCGAGAACTATCGGGCGCCCAGTGCATCGTGGATGAGGCGTCCGACGCATCGAGCACGGTGGGCGTTCCACTGCCGTCTGCATTCACGATCACCATGCTATTTGTGCTAGCAGTTGGGTCGAAATACGAGTACGCCACGAAGGACCCATCAGGAGATACAGCGAACGAATTCACGCTCCCGCCGTTTTGCGCGAGAGTTGAAAGGAGCTTGGGCGGGCCTCCACCGGGCTCCGTCTCTGCGCGCCAGAGCATCTTGTCGAATCCATTGATCGTAACGATGTAGACGATGAAGTCGTTAGACTTCACGGAAATGCGCACCGTGTCGGTTGAGGCGTTGCCTTCATTATCTACAACCGTGAATGCGAACACAAGGACGTCGGTCGACCCCACGGGCACTTGCGCGCTATCGAAAGAAGCATCGGGCTGGTCGCCATTCATGATGGTGACGGTCGGGCCACTTGTCTGCGTCCACATTGTCGTTGCGTAGGGCCCATTTACCACGCCCTTGAGCAACACCCGGGCACCTTCATTGACGGTCTGATCGGCCCCAGCATCTGAGAGTTTCGAACCACCGCCGCCTCCACCGCCGCCGCATGCAACGAGAAAGGGAAGAATGACGCAGGCTGCAAAGAGTGTCTTGACCATGATTGACTCCCGAAAGAATTCGAAGGGGCTCAAGTGCGCGGTGCGCGAGAATTGGGCCGTCAGAGGGATAGGCGCAAAGCGAGTGGGGCTTTGACCGGGAAAAGTGGAAAGTCGATGAATGCGTAGTCCCTACCGACGTGATCGATCTCCCGGGGCTACATTGATCTACGTCGCCCGGTCGCACGTTTAAGAAAGCGCCGTACGTTTCTCATTCGCTTACTACTATCCTTGTCTAACGTCTGTTGTGTTGGGAGTTTCGCATGCATCCGGCTGTGGCCTAGGTGGTTAGTCGAATGTAGCCCGCGTCTTGCCACCAACGAGATGTCACGCGGATTTGCAAGTTGGATTCATGAGAGGCTTTGCGCGGCTCCGCAGACCGGTCTCGCGGAACGATATAGAGTTCGAAGTCATCGTCCGTCTGTTGATCCGCCGTGTAGCTCAAGTACGAACTGTCATGGGACCAATAGAACGACGACAGACCTCCACCGACAACCATGTCTGCGCTCAACTTCATCGTTGTATTGCTACTTACGGAAGTCACGAAGAGTGCCTGGCGATAGGAAGTTTGGGATGTCATGGCGTAGGCCACTTGAGAGCCGTCAGGTGAGATCTTGATGCTTTCTACACTTTCGCTTCCAAGAAGCGCGTTCGAGAGCTTGGTAGCGGTTCCTCCCAATGCGGGCACGCTAAAAAGTTCATAGGGTTCGAGGTTGTGTTCTTCGGATGCGGTGTATACGAGGCGTGATGAGCTGACAGCCCATTCAAATCGACCTACATGACCTTCCGGTGGGAGCGAGTGGTTCACGCGGTGGCGTGCACCGCTCGTGGCGTTCGCAACAAAGAGCTCTTTCGATTGGGCAGTAACGAAGTCACCTAGGAATGCGATGTTCACACTGTCCGGCGACCACCGAAAGCCTTGAATCGTTCCGATTGCGTTCAATGGGTCGTCCATCTGGACGACGACGCCACCCGTCGCAGGTGCCGTGTAGAGCCTCGTGTCGAATCCCTCCGTTGGATTTTGTGCAGTGAACGCAATGCGTGAGCTATTGGGCGCCCATTCATACGACACGGCTCGATACCCTGGGGAGTTCGGAAGAACAAGCTTGGTGAGTCCAGGCAGCGTGGCCTGGCCCAGATAGAGCTCTCTTACACCGTCGGTTTCGAGATCACCTCGAACCGAAAGGCGAGCACTGTCTGGTGACCAATCGTATCTACCTACATCGCCATCAGATACGATTGTACCCGTGTGCTGGACGTTGGCGCCTCCAGTGGGTGCATCGCTATACAGGGCACCAGTATGCGTAAGTACGTCACTCACGGTGTACGCCAAGCGCGTGCTGTCGGGAGCCCATTTGAAACTGGTCGTATAATACTCGCCAAGTGGATAGGGAGAGTACATTCGAGTGATATCGCTACCCGACGGAAGTGCGGTAAAGAGAGCCAGCTTCGAGGGAGAGTCACGCCACGAGAGCCACGCGATTCGCGAACCATCGGGTGCCCAGCGCATCGTGGCTGTCGAGATCGCCGTGTCGAGCACGATGGGCGTCCCACTGCCGTCCGTGTTTTCGATCACCATGCGATTCGTGCTGGCAGAGGCGTCGTAGTACGAATACGCCACGCGGGACCCGTCGGGAGAGACGGCGTAGGAGTCGATTTTCTCATCGTTTTGCGCGAGGGTGGTCAGGGGCGCAGGCGGATTTCCGCCGGGCTCTGTATCCGCGCGCCATAGCGTTCGGCCAGTACCGCCTTCGATTGCGATATAGACGATGAAGTCGTTAGACTTCACGGATATGCGCACCGTGTCTGTCGACGCGTTGCCTTCGTCATCAACAACAGTGAAGGCGAAACCGAGTACGTCGGTCGTTCCCACGGGCACTTGCGCGCTATCGAAAGAAGCATCGGGCTGGTCGCCATTCACGATGGTGACGGCCGGGCCACTTGTCTGCGTCCACATTGCCGTTGCGTAGGGTCCGTTCACCACGCCCTTGAGCAACACCCGGGCACCTTCATTGACGGTCTGATCGGCCCCTGCGTCGGAGAGTTTCGAACCACCGCCGCCTCCACTGCCGCCGCATGCAACGAGAAAGGGAAGAATGACGCAGGCTGCAAAGAGTGTCTTGAACATGGCTGGCTCCCGAATGAACTCGATGGGGACCCAGGTGCGCGGTGCACGTGAATTGGGCCGTCATAAGGGAAAGGCGCAAAGGGGATGGGGCTTTGACCGGGATTATCTCAAACGTGTGCGGCGACCGCAGGGGCTGTGAGAAGACATCTCGCCGAAAGCCTAACCAATGGGGTTACTGGGGGGTGGGGGTGCGTGGAGGCCTCGGTTACGGTTGATTTCGCTGTCCTCAAGCATGGGCGTCCTGTGCAGTCTGATTCGTTGCTAGACGGTCGCTCCGTGACAGCCAAGCTCCTTCCTTGACGCATCGGTTGTGAGACAGGCAAGGGAGTGCAGGAGTCCTGAAGCCGGGAGGCTCCACCCGTCGTGATGTTTGCGGCCCGCCCCGACGGCGTATGCGCCAAGTCGCGACGGTCGGCGAACAAAACCTGGTGCCTCGCCGCTCGATTGAATACGTGGTGAAACCTACTTGGTGCGTTCAGACGCGGTGATCGGAGCATATCGAATCCTCCTCACGTACATCGCGCGAGGAGCCCGTCCGGTCACGATCTGCAACATGTTCTCACGCCTCTGTACACAGATGTCGCTCGTTTCTGTGTGAGTTACCAAGTAGCAAAATCAGAGGTGATAGTTCATTCGCACGGTAAGGACAGCAGATACGCTCGCCGCCGCATGGAGAACTCTGCATCTGACCTTCCCAGGGTAGGCCAATAAAACGGCGTGAAAGTGCAACAGAGATTCCCGACTCCGTACCTCAAATTGCGCGAGCACCTGGTAGGACGCGTGCCCGGCGTTACACTGAACAAGAACATGAGAGTCGCGTTCTTACGGAAAACGATCTCATTCGCACTTCAACAACTTGGATATCTACACATTCGGGGAGGCCGGTTTGCAACACCCTTTTCAAACTCCCAACCGGACAGAAACTCGTGAGGGGCACAATAGGTAACTGAGGTACTGGAGGCCAGAACACTGCCCCAGGATGCTCGCCACAAACATAGGTAGGCCACATTCGATTTTGCAGAAGAAAGTTTAGCAGGTGAGCGTGACAAAAAAATCTCGATCTCTCGTTGCTATCTTATTGGTGACTTTTTTGACCGCGCTTGCCGTTTTCCTGTTCTGGGATTTCGACTCGTCAGAAGTGACAACTCGCCCCACACCTGGTCGACAGGTTGAGACCGGGGGCGAGCCTGTCTTGATCGGAAGTGCCGAGACTCAAAGTCGGTTCGCTCCGAAATCGAATGATGCTGCTCCGCATCTGAGCGTCACATTAAAGATGCCGCTGGGATTTCCCCTTGATTCGGGTTTTCTTTTGGCTATTGAGAGCGCTGATTTGGTTGCGAGCATAAGTGTACGAGTACGCGCCAAGGATATCTTGGCTTCCATAGAAAGTAGTGATGAAAAAGCTTCACTTGAAGTAAGAGAGCCTTTGATTCTCGCGCGAGACACTGTGTCTTTCGAGCTAGTCGGGCTTGCTTCGTCAACTTATGTCGTTACCGCGAGGCGCGTTGACCGACTAGATCCGTTTGTCGCTTCCAACAACGAAAGCGTGAAGTTTCCGGAGAGTAAGGAGATAGAGCTGACATTGAAGGGTCCTCCGACGACTGGAATGTTGGCGGTTTCGTTGAGTAGCATGGATAGGCTTGCGTCGGCCCAAGTAAACGTATTTGACGAGGGTGGAGTTCTGATTAGAAGTCGATCGATAGGCGACTCATTCGAATCTTCAGGACGCAAAATTCGAGGTACGTTCATAGTGCCCAGCAATCAGGATTTGGTCGTGCGAGTTACGTCATACTCACCTGGTTGGCGTGTCTTGGGCCTGCCATCCTCCCAATCTATTCGTGTGCTGCCGAGCAACATAGGTCGACTGGACTTCATGGTTCCCGTAGGCACTCCAGTTTCGTTTCGAACAATAGATCGGTACCAAGAATCCCTTCCTTTCGCATTGTCAGTTTGGCGGATAAAAGAGGAGCGAGATCCAATAGCCGTTCAGTTAGCGGGCAGCGTTTCGATATCCTCTGGCGGGAAGGTATGGGCAACTCGACTCTTGCCGGGGAGATACATAGCTCTCTCAACACCCACGGTGAATTCAGGCGCAACTTGGAAGTACTTCGACGTTCCAAGTGGGTCGCGGGCTGAACAGATACCCGTCGTTCTGACAGCAGGCAATGAAGGTTTCAGGTTGAAACTGATGGTCATGGACGCGAATGAGGAGCCACTTTCAGATCTACATATGAATCTCAACGGGAAATCGACCGAATTCAAAAGCGTATATGCGCTTAACACGAAGACTGACGAGATGGGACGAATCGTCACGCCACCAATGCCACGGGGTCAGTATCAGTTGATCATGTGGGATCTTCGATGGGCAACAGAACTATCCGTAGGTGATAGCAAACCTCAAAACATACGTGTTCCTCCTCAGCCTCAGGGGCGTGGAGTTATAGAAGGCAGGATCGCGCTACCCTCAGGCGACCCTGTTTATGCCGTCGCACACGTGCAGTTGGATATGGGAAACGGGTGGTCCAAGATTTCGGAGCGCATGCCGCCTGGGGAGTTTAGATTTTCGAACATTCCCGAGGGTTCTTACGAGATTCGCGGCTTCACTACTTGGTTTTCCGGTAAGCCGGCCCTACGCGGCAAGGAAGTCGTGTTGGTGCGAGGAGACGAAGACGAAGGTAAGTCGATCTCAACCGTCCTCACCCTGAAGCGGTTGCAGTAGATAGATTGAATTAGTGACTCCTCAAAATGAATCGAGTGCCGTACGTATTCGCTGTCCTTATGCGTCTATTCTGCCTTGTTGCGCCGGCGTGTGAGGCTCTCTACGTTTTCGGTTGTGATTCAAGAGATCTGTGTCGTTCGCAACTTTCATGAAACACTTTCACACACTCCATGCGCTTCCAGATCACCGTCCCTATCAATGCTCCCCAGGCAAAGGTCTTTGACTTCCTTGCGGATCCGGCCAATCGCCTGCTTTGGCAGTCGAGTATCAAGTCGCTCGATCTTGAGGCACGGGGCGAGCCGCGTGTTGGCGTCACGTGGCGTGAGACGATTCGAGGTGGCCCAACGTTCGAGATGGCGATTACCGAAATGGTGAGGCCGATTCGGTGGGCGGAGAGCCTTCGTTCTCGATGGCTCACTGGTGTGGTGTCGATGGACGTTACCGAGCGCGGCGACGAGACCGATGTTCAAGTACTCGTGGACGTGGTGTGCCGCGGGTGGCTGCGTCCCTTTGATTGGTTTGGCGAGGTGCTGCTACGAAGAGCGATGCGCAAGGACTTGGCTCGGGTGTCAGCCCTCGTGTGACTCGGCGCGTCAACGTGCGGCCGATCCTCAAGTCGATAGCGAGGTCTTGAGGAACGCATTCGCGCGACAACGCTATGGAAGTCCCCACAACACCCACGCGGCCCAATAGCGGGGATGCTCCCACTTCTTGTTTGAGCGAATGAACGCCTGCGCCTTTTGTAGAGCCTCGTGCGCAGGCAGTCCTTCTCCCTCAGGTGGATTCCAAAGTTCATAGAACTTCTGCATGAGCGCACTGGTGGCCTTGTCGTCGACTTCCCAGAGCGATGAGAGAACGCGCGGGACGCCAGAGTGCATAAAGGCACGCGTTAGACCCGCAATGCCTTCCAAGGGAATGACTTTTCCTCTTCCGGTTTCGCATGCCGACAACACCGCGAGATCGGCGGGTTGATTCAATCGGAACACTTCGATTGTGCGCAGCATGCCATCGTTATCATCGTCGTTTGTAAGCGCGAGCCCGGTGCGGTCGGGATGCACGGGATCGACGAGTCCGTGACACGCAAAGTGCAGTGCGCGCAGACGCTTCTTAGGATCCAACAGCTTAAGAAAGGCGGTCTCGGTTGCTTCCTTGCCGAGCAAGGTCTTGGTTCCGACGGCCTTTACTTCTGTCGCGGTATTGGGGAGGGCCACGAGCTTGTACATGTGATCCGAGTAGTCCGGATTCCCAATCGCCAGCACGCCCTTCCCGCGCGCCGTCTCTTGCTCGAGCAGTGTGCCATAGGTGGTTGCCGATGGGATGTAGTTGGCGGAAAGGCCGTCGTACAACATGCTCGGAGGAATAAATGACATGCTCGCCATAGGGCCTACAAGCAAGTGCTTCACGTCCGACTCGATCTTAAGCGGGGCTACAAGCGACGCCCGTAGCGAGTCGACGATGTCCGGTTGAATGATGCCCTTCTCCGTCGAGAAGAGCTTCTTTGCAAGCTGTGCAAGTTCGCTGGCTTCACAGCATGTGACGATACGTTCCTTGGTTTGAGATACATAAATGGCGTGAATGGAATCGCCGCCCCGCGCGTACAGCACATACGCCTGGCCCTTCGCAAGACGTCCTCGTGCGACGTCGAGGCTGTCGGGCTGTGGAAACACGAGCTGCGATTCGGAGCGTTGCTCGCGTTGAATCTTGTTGATGACTCCGCGGAGCGCTTCTTCTGCTTCACCCATCGCTTCATGTGCGACTTTGCGCGTCCCTCGCGTCCCGGTTTTTCGCGCGACTTGGTACTCTTTCCGGGCACCCTCGAGTTCGACCCTTGCACGTTCCTCAGCGTCGCGCAGTGCTTTGGGCAACAACGTATCGCGTAGCGATGCGCCAAGGTGCAGCGATGCCTGCAGCGCCGCGGCGCGTCCGCGTTCGATATGAACGAATCCCGAATCGGTGTCGTCGGTGGCGACACTAAGTTCGACGCCGAGAGAGTTAAGTTGGCTGCCCCGCTCTTTGGTGGCCGATACGCCTGAGTCGGACAACCCCTTCATCATCAACTCGGATTCTCGATACGCACGCTTGAGATGACGAGCGGCCGGTCGATACGACTTGGTTCGAAGGGCTACATGGGCGGATGCTTGAAGCACTTGTACAAGCAGGTCGACGTTGCCAAGGTCTTCCGCTAGATCCAGTGCGTCCTCTGCGTGGGTCGCCGCCTTGTCCAATTGCTCAAGGCGGATTTCCATTTCTGCAAGACCCGCCAACGCACGCGCGATTCCGTCGCGCAAGTCGATCTTGCGATAGGCCTCGATCGACTGCCTCATGTAATCGGCAGCTTGTTTGAGCTTGTCTTGCGTTTGGTGCAACGTCCCCAGGTTGAAGTAGATCATCCCGAGACCGGACCAGTCTTTGACCTTCGTAGCCATCACTTGCGCGCGCTTGTAATGCTTGATGGCTTCTTCGAATCGTCCATCTCGTTTTGCGAGGACGCCGAGATTGTTGACTGCAAGGAGGGCTCTGCGGAAGTCGCCGAGCGATTCCGCGATCTTCAGCCCCTGTTGATACGCCTTGCTTGCTCCTTGGATATCGCCTGTGCGCGATTTGAGCACTCCAAGATTGATCAGCGTAGCCGCTTCCAAAGCACGTGCGCCCTGTCGAACGGCGTGCCGGAGCGCTTGCTCCGCATGATCGATAGCCTTCGCCGTTTCTCCAACACTTGCGTAGATGGCCGTGAGGTCGTTCAAGATGCCTGGGAGCCGCGCCTCGATGCGGTGTTCGTTCGCCACGCGCAAAGCCCTTTGGGCATAATTCAACGCGCGTTTGCTGTTGCCCGAACGTATGTACGCGAACGAAAGAAGTTGGTAGGCCTTCGCCACCATGGAGTACGCCTTCGATGCCGTGAAATACCGTAGCGCCTTCTCAATCGTGGCAATGGACTTATTGCTTTGCCCGGAGCGGCCTTGAATTGTTGCCGCCATCAATAGCGCACGGTTGGACACTTCGACGTGCCCGTTTTTCTTTGACGTGCGCACGAGGGTATAGGCCGCGCGTTCCGCTTGCTCAATGAGCCCACCCTGCGCGGCCGCGTCGGCTTCGATACGCAACGCCTGATAAAGCCGTGATGGCGTACCAAGCGTCTTTGCAAGCTGGGCGCGCTCCGTTGCTAGCTTGAGTTGATCCGCAGGAGAGGCCAGCGTTCTTACGAGTTCGCACTTGCTGCCCAGCACCCACTCGTGACCACTACTCCACTTCATAGACTTGGCGTTCGCGATTGCCGCATCGATCAGTTTGAGAGCATCGGCGTGTCGTTGCTTTCGTGCAAGATCTCTTGATGCATAGTAACGAATCAAGACGCTCGAAACGGTTGGCTTCTTGAGTACCTCGATCGCCGCAATCGCTTCATCCAGGTTGCCCTTTTGAATCATCGCGCCAATGCGCGCACTGGCCGCCGCATCCGTATCTAAATTCGCCGTGTCACTCTGTTGACTAAGGTACTTCTTGAGTCCCGCGATCCTCGGATGCGCTTTGGCGCCTGCGAGTCCATTGGCGATCTCCGGCTTTCCCAACAGCAACGCTCGTTCGGCAATGCGCCAAGGGTCCCCAGTCACGCCACGGGCGATTCGCGCAAGAGCGGCGGGGTCCTCGAGTGCGGCGCCCGTTGCTTCAACCGCACTGTCCAGGTCCGCCGCAGGAATGGGCTGCTCTGGAGCGAACGTGTGCGCCGACTCACCCTCCTTGGCGAAGCCCTTCCGTGAGACGTCCGATGCCCAAGCCAGCGCCACAACCATGAGAATCCAGCCGACCCTGTTCGCGATTCGTACGTTCATGCGGCGGATTCTATGCGGCCACGAATTGGGCTGGGTTGCTGGGCTCGACCCGATTTCGAGGGCGGCGGAATTGATGCGGAAAATGCTCCTACAGGCCAACAAATGAGCCTATCGGGGATCGAGAACGTAACCTCGAGGCGTGGGGGCGCCTTGAGGAGAGACCTCAGGACCCTCGAATCGTAGTCAACAACCTCTACATGCGGAGAATGGGGTGAACTTCGGTTGCGTTGTAGGAAAGTGCCCGTATTCTTCCGTCGCGACCCAAGGGCGTTTAGCTCAGTTGGTAGAGCACCAGCTCGACAAGCTGGGGGTCACTGGTTCGAGCCCAGTAACGCCCACCATTCCTTTGGTCGCTTCTTTTCGCGCTATGGCCCCATTCTTTCGCGCGTGTGACTTCTGTGCCCGAGGTCTATCCGCACTCGGTGTAGCGCAGGGTGGCGCAGCATTGACGCCCTCGGCGACGCCAGAAGGGCCAAGCATGTGCCCAAGCACGGAACCGCTCGGTACGCTCTCGATGGCCCGGTGAAGATCCACGACGGTTAGATGCGTATACCTCTCCATCGTTGTCTCGATCTTGGCGTGACGCGCCAGGGCT
>JAVJHY011422194.1:0-13859 GCA_035593235.1 Phascolosoma agassizii | reverse complement strand
TTTAAATCTGGAAAGCGTAAATCTACGTTTGGTCTTGAACCTTTTGTATCTCTAAACTTATCTACAATGGCGTCTTTAGTTTTTAAAGCAGTGTATTGAGAATGTGTAAACACAGTAGAATGTACAGTTGCATCAATAGCTAAAGAACCGATTGTACGTGATTCTTCATTTTTTAAATCTTTATTTTGCAATTGACGAACAAAAACAAATTAAAACAAAATTAACGGAATCGATTATTGGTTTTCAGCTATCCAGGGATAAAATGCAACTAAAGAACTTCTCATCTTGTCGGCATATACCAGGTTGATGCGATTGCCCGATACAAATACTCTACCACCGACGATTAGTGAATCGCATAAGACAATGTGACGCGAAATTGTTTTAAATAGATGCAATTAGCGTCATAATGAACTTCTAGTAAGTAAAATCAACCCAATATGAGCGATACAAATTTTAAGCTAAACCTGGCTTTGGTGACCAGCTACGGACGTTCAGTGTCCGATGTTTGTCGGCGCGCCGGTATTAATCGCCAGCAATTTAATCGTTACCTGTCTGGTCAATCATCTCCATCACTTTCTACCCTTAGGCGAATCTGCGACTTCTTTGGCCTCGACGATCACGAAATATTCCTCGATCATAAGGCCTTCACAAACATTATCAGACGGCGTCCGCCCAAACTAAAAAAAGAAGTAGATCCCGTTACCTATTTCATCAAAGATATTTCTCAGCGCGATCAAGATCAATTCGATGCGATGCGATGAAAAAGTATGAGGGATATTTTTACAGTTACTCCCAAGTCGATCAAGATCCACAAAAGCTGCTACGAAGTTTAATCTCCATCCACAGCAGCGGCCTGGGCTGGGTATCTAAATCCATTGAGCGTTATCCAAACTCTACCTACATGATTCCAGACAAAATGAAATACCGCGGAGTGGCATTTCTCAATGCAGATCGATTGATTCTTCTTGAACAGGAAACTCGATCTCGAAAATCCACGTGGACAACCATGATGTATACCACTGACTTTGATGACCCCAATATTCTATCTGGATTATCCATGGGTATCGCACCAGAGAGCGCCCATGACATCGTCTGTTTTCGAACTGTCTGGGAGTTTCTGAGTAAACAGCCAAATTTACGAAAAGCAATACTTGGTTGTGGTTTACTAAATTCCACGGAATCTTCAATACCAAATTATGTATCGAGATTTATTAGTGATACACCCGCACTGAGTTTGGCGCGCTTTCACCGCGTTATTAACTTTTTTCTCACTAAATAATTATTACACTGACCCGATCCTCCCAAAGAATAGTTATACTGAGGCCGGTCTTCATAAATTCAAAACCAGAGGAAGACGCATGTTCGAACGCTATGACGCGCCAATAGATAATCGCGTGACCATTTACATCGATGAGCACGCTGTCGAGGTACCCGCTGCGATTAGTGTCGCTGGTGCTTTACTGTTAAACGGCCACACAAACTTTCGCCGCACTCCAGTAACAGGTTCACCAAGAGGTCCGTGGTGTTTGATGGGTAGCTGCTTCGACTGCATGGTGGATATCGATGGCGTTAGCGATTGCCAGGCCTGTTCTATCATTGTTTACGAGGGTATGCGTATTTCACTCCCAGGACCCCTTCAGCACAGCACAGAAAACCCAGACCCTTGGGGTGCTGGTCCCGTGAACACTGATGGCTAAACGATGAAAGAGAGCCGTGAGTTAGTAATAGTCGGCGGCGGACCCGCCGGTATGTCGGCGGCCATCTCGGCGAGCAAGTCTGGAACGGACGTGCTGTTGTTAGACCAACGTGAATCGCCCGGGGGTCAGATATATCGTAACGTGGAATCACCGGCATTTACTGACCCGTCACCATTGGGCAATGATTACCTGCAGGGTATCGACCTTGTAAAGCAATTCCGCAACTGTGGTGCAGAATATCGTCCGAACAAAACCGTGTGGGAAATTTCTCCAAGGCTCGAGGTGTACGTTTCGGGTGGCACTGGCGCACCGATAATCGAAGCACAGCGAGTGATTATCGCCACCGGTGCAGTGGAGCGACCCTTTCCCATTCCAGGTTGGACAATGCCCGGTGTGATGTCAGCAGGGGGTGCCCAATCTTTGCTGAAGAATGACGGACTATTACCAGAGATTCCCGTCGTCCTTGCAGGAACAGGCCCACTTTTACTGTTACTTGCCTGCCAATATCTGGACATGGGAGTGAAGATTGCCGCTGTGTTGGAAACTACTCCTTCGGCTAATTTCAGACGCGCCATCCCTCAGCTTCCTCGAGCAGTGATGGCAGGAAACTATCTGTGGAAAGGCGCGCGTATGCTGAAGCGACTACACGGTGCCGGCATTCGATACGAACGTAACATTGAGGCATTACGGGCAGTGGGTGATGGACATCTACAACGGGTAGATTTTCAGTTGGCGGGTTCTGAACAGCAGTTACAGACGTCATTGCTGTTACTACATCAGGGTGTGGTGCCTGATATGAATTTGGCCAGCGCGGTAGGCTGCACCCTGGAGTGGGACAATGGATCATTGTGTTTTTTACCCATTGTCGATCAATGGGGAAACAGTAGCGTCGACGGAATTGCTGTTATTGGAGACGGCGCCGCAATCGTCGGCGCACAGTCAGCCAAGTGGACGGGAGAACTAGCTGGATTGGAAGCCGCCTGCCAACTGGAGCATATCCACGAAAATTCTCGGGACAACCAGGCGCGTCAGATACGCAACGCATTATTGCGTTCACTGCGTGTCCGTCCATTCCTTGAATTACTTTATCGCCCACCGGACGCATACCGCATTCCCAAAGAAAATGAAGTTGTGGTTTGTCGCTGTGAAGAGGTTACGGCAGAAATCCTACGCGAGCAGATTCAAAGCGGCACTCGCGACCCCAATGCAATCAAATCTCGCACCCGCTGCGGTATGGGGCCTTGCCAGGGTCGTTACTGTGGACTAACAGTTAGTGAAATGATCGCCAACCAAACTGGCCAGCCAATGTCCGAAGTGGGTTATTACCGTCTACGATCACCGGTGAAACCCGTATCAATCAGTGACATTCTTGGCTTGTCGACCGGGGAGGTGCCAGCGGAATCCGCACTACCGGATCCAATGGCAAAACAATTACCATGACACCTGAGGTAATTATTATTGGTGGGGGAATACAGGGCTGCTCCACCGCGGTGCACCTTGCCCAGCAGGGGGTGCAAGTGATGGTCATAGAAAAGAACTATTGCGGTAGACACGCATCGGGGCTGAATGCAGGGGGCATTCTTCGGCCGGGTCGCTATCCCGAGGAGTTGCCATTGAGTACCGCGGCCCTGGAAATATGGGCCGACTCGATGAATTTAGTGGATGACGATTGTGGTTTTCGCCCCATCGGTCGTCTCAAGATTGCGGAAAGCGATGAGGAGATGGACAAACTAACCGCTCGCTATAAGCTCGTACAAGATCTGGGTTATTCCCACGAACGATTAGTCGATGGCAAGGAGCTTCGTGATATAGAGCCAAATATTGCGACCCATGCTGTAGGTGCTATTCATGCACGGGGCTGCGGCCATGCCAATCCATTTCGCACGGTCAGTGCATACAAACAGAAAGCCAAAATTCTGGGCGTAGAGTTTCGCGAAGGTACACGTGTGAATAAAGTAGATCGCAATGGATCGGTTTGGCATGTTGTCACCGACGGTGGAGTATTAGAGGCGCCAATTATGGTGAATTGCGCAGGCGCATGGGCCCACCGGATTGCCAGAGACTGTGGTGAAACGGTACCGCTTTCCACAATCGCGCCGATGTTAATGATTACTAATCGATTGCCGCCCATCATGCAGTTTCGCATCGGTGCGGTGGATCGTGTGTTGTCGATCGTTCAGCAACCTAATGGCACGGTAATCATTGGTGGTGGCTATCTAGGAATTGCCGATCGAGATTCCGAAACCACAACACTTGACTACGCCAAGCTCGCGTTTAACGCGCGCATCGCCTGCGACTTTTTCCCAGCACTGCGTGAAGCGAAAATTGTACGCGCCTGGGCTGGAATCGAAGGTTCTATGGTGGATGGCCTGCCTGTAATCGGGCCAAGTGCAACTGCAGAAGACGCTTATCACGCATTCGGTTTCAGCGCCCATGGCTTTCATCTAGGTCCTGTTGTTGGACGAATTCTCGCGCAACTGATCACCTCTGGTCATAGTGATATCCCCATCGATGCATTCAGAATTGATCGATTTACATCCTCGTCGGTTTAGCGCAGCATTAATGAAGAGTAGGTGAAACTGAGCCCTGAAATCACTTAACTGGGATATACATCAGTTTTATATCCCTTAAGCAGCTTTAGCCGGGGCTACGACTCTAAACAAAATTGCATATAAAGCAGGCACCACAATTAGGGTAATTACTGAACCAAACAATAGCCCGAAGAATATAGTCACCGCCATGGTTTCAAACATTCCACCGCCCATCCATAATGGGATCATGCCGCCACAAGTAGTTGCCGTGGTGAGCAGTATAGGCCTTAACCTGGATTCACTCGCTGCAACTATGGCATCCCAGGGGCCCAGGCCTTGTTCCCGGTAGGAGTCAATACTGTCGATTAACACGATGGCGTTGTTGATAATAATACCGGCGAGTGACAAAACACCCAAAATAGTAAAGAAACCAAAGGTTGACCTGGCTATCCATAAACCCCAAGCCATTCCAATGACACCCATGGGAATAGTGAGCATGATAAGAGTCGCTTTACGCAGTGAATTAAACTGACTGACCAGTAGTAGCACGATACAAATAAGTGCTAAAGGTAGCTTATCTACAATAGATTGAGTTGCATCATTTGATGATTCTGATTCGCCACCAATCTCTATGGAGTAACCAGAAGGCAGTTGCGAAGTAAACTCATCCAACCAAGGATCAAAAGTCTGGTTAATCATTGTGGCGGTATAGCCTTGGAACAGAGTAGCAGATACCGTAACTGTTCGGGCCCGATCTCTGCGTAATATATTCGATGCAGACCAAAGTACGTTGGTGTCCGCAACTTGAGCCAATTTTACGCTTGCACCGGACTGAGAGTTGATCGTTAAATCATTAATACGTCTCAAGTCGTTTCGTTCTGTTCCCTCGGTAATTAAGGTAATAGGGATTCTATCTTCACCCTCTCGAAAATCGCTTACTGAAGAACCACTCAAGCTTTGTCGTAGTGAATCCGCCACATCAGCACTGGTTACCCCAGATGCGCGTGCGCGATCCTGATTGACATTAATCGCTATTTTCTTGGTCCTGGCACCCCAATCGTCTTTTATAGCCAGCACCCCAGGGATGCTTAACAGTTTTTGCTTAATTGCAGATGCACCATTTTCCAATTCATTGATGCTCGGTCCGCTGAGTCGTACTTGAATTGGGTAAGCGACCGGCGGGCCTTGGGACAATCGTGCTATTTTGTATTCAACGTCAGGATGATAGTTTGCGATGTATTCACTAAGCTTGGTAATAGTTGGATCCAGCGCTACCGCGTCTTTTACATTAACAATGCTGGAGATGTGGGCAGGGTTTCCGGCACCTGGGTTATAACCGAGCTTAAATTTTGGAGCGCTGCGACCGACAAAATTAGTCCACCCAGTAACAAGGCCGCTGTCATCTTGAATGGATTGATAAGTAGCCTGGAGATTGTCGGATAATAACCGCGTGACTTCGATATCTCGCCCAAGGGGTAAGTCAAGCTCTACACTAATAATCGCCTCGTCTGAGGGAGGGATAAATACAGCAGGAACATGACTTAATGCAAACCCTATGGTGCCAAAAAGAGACAATACCAATACCACCGCCAACCATCTAAAACGAAGCACTACCTGAATAATATTCCCGTAAAGACGAATCATTAGTCCACGTTGTTTTCCGCTTTTATCTTCTACCTTTAATAGTATTGAGGCAATTGCAGGAATGATGGTAATTGAATACACCCATGAAGATCCCAATGCAATTGCGACGATGTAGAAAATCGCGGCACAAAATTCTCCTACGGCTGACTCTGCTAACGCAATTGGCATAAAGGCAGCAACGGTGGTTAAGGAAGCCACTAACAGGGGAATTTTGAGTTCACCAATGGTCAAACCAGCTGATTCGATGCCCGGTTTACCTTTCTCCATTTTAAGCATTATCGACTCGTTGATGACAATACCATTGTCAACCAGTAAACCAAGAGAGATGATTAAACCGGCCAATGAAACTTGGTTGATTGTGATATCAAACACGGACATTAATGCAAAGGTACTTAAGATGGCGAGTGGAATTAATACCGCCACTGCCACCGCCGTGCGTAAGCCTAGAAACAAGAGCAGCACTATAAATACAATCGCAATGGCTTGACCAATACTGGAAATAAAATCCTGTATTTTGAGCTTTACAATATCCGCCTGAAATGCAGATTCGTTAAAATCTACGCCCAAGGGCAGCGACAGTTGTACATTGCTTGCAAATGCGCGTAATGTTTCACCAAGTTTAAGAATATCTCCGCCTTCATTCATTGAAACGGCCAGAACCATGGCGGGTTTTCCATTTGCAAACACCCAACTTGTAGCGGGGTCTTCTAACACGCGCGTAATACTTGCGATATCTTGTAGTTGCACCAGGTTATTTTGGTTGTCACGTATTACGGTTTGTTTTAAATCATCTAAAGAAGTGAAATTACCGCTAGGCTCAAGACTTATACGTTCTTCGCCTATGACGATGTCACCGCCGGGTGAGATGACATTTACACTGCTGATAGCTGTGCTGAGCATGGCTGGACTCAACCCCATTTCACGCAAGCGCGCATCACTATACTGGACGTAGATAACTTCTTTTTGCTTGCCGTAAAGCTCCACTTTTGACACCAGGTCAATGCCAATAAGCTGATCCCGAATATCGTCGGCCATATTGGCCAGTTCGGTTAGATCAAAACCATCCCCGGTTAGTGTGTATAAGCTACCAAAGACATCACCAAATTCGTCGTCCACAAAAGGACCTTGAATGCCCGAAGGCAGGTCACTGGAAACCGCCTCAATTTTTCGGCGCAACGAATCGAATATTGGCCGCATCACCTTATAATTTTCTTTGAAGTTAACGGTGATGTAAGAAAGGCCTTCTCTGGAAATGCTTCCCACATTATCTAACTCTGGCATTTCCATGATGGATTCTTCAATAACTGAAGTCACCAACTCTTCGATTCTTTGTGCACTAGCCCCTGGCATTTGGGTATTTACTATCGCTGTTCGAACGACAAATCCCGGGTCTTCTGCTTTTGGCAGGTTGAGATACGCCAGACAACCCCACAAGACCATAGCGAGAGTGATGACAATCGATAAACGATTATTCTTTAAAGTAAGATCAACTAGATTCAGCGCCATATTATTGCTTTACCACTTATTGCCCAACTAGGCGCTTTACTTTCATATTTTCATTCACTCTGGAAGTTCCAGAGACGATCACTTCGTCGCCTTCGGATAAGCCACTTGACACCTCAATTCCTGAATTACGCAATTTGCCTGTTGCAACTGCTCGTCGTGTCGCAGTGAACACCTCTTCAGAATCCGTAGGCTGTAACAGGTAAACAAATTTACCACTCGAATCTTCCAAAATAGCTTGTGGCGAAAGTATAGTTATTTGCTCTGAGTCGCTGGCTCCAAGTTGCAACGTAACGGAAGTAGCGAGTCCTACGCGCAAACGTTCATCTGCTTCCTGAATCTCAACTTCCACATCAAAACCAGCGGCGTTAATATTGCTAACACCAACCTCCACCACTTCACCGGGAAAAGTTTCAGAACGAGCGCTCGGAATGGACACTGCTACCTGAGCACCCACGTTTATTTGATCTATGAGCGCTTCCGGTACGGTGATCTTGGCGCGCAGAAAACTTCCGCAAGATAAATTCACAACTGGAGACCCTGCATTAATATTGCTGTTAATCGAAGTAGGGATTGCGGTAACCGTACAATTGTCTGAACTACTCGATAGCTTGGTATATTGTTTGTTCTTAAGCATAGAGTTAAGTTGTTGCTGAGCAACGGATAAACTGGCTTTTGCACTGTCCGCGTTTGCTCTAGCTGATTCCAGGTCAGATAAACTTGCTGCTTGGGCAGCATACAGTTCTTTTGCCCGTTTATAAGCACTTTGTGCATTGACTTGGGTAGCTTTGGCTTGAGATACGCTGGCCTGGGCTTGACGCGACGATATTTCAAAATCTGTGCTGTCCAAGCGAGCCACCAAATCACCTTTATTTAGAACATCACCAACCTGAATTGGCAATTCTACAATAACCCCAGTAACTCTAAAGCTCAATCCTTGCTCGTCAGCTGAAATCGTAGTGCCCGATAACACTCTTTCCGAGCTTCCCGCTTGCCCCTTAATGATGTGCGTTTTTACTGATTTGATAACCTGTGGCGCAGAAGTTGCTTCCTCTTCTTTCTCGCCACAGCCAGATAGGCCAACTACAGATAAAGCGGCAACTAATAGTGCACCTGATAATGTTATGGGACGCATAATTTTTTCTAAAGAATATGATTATTGTGGGAGATTTTGTGCTCGAAAATCTGTTGACCACTGTTGATAAGTCTCAGCTTCCATTAGATAACTAACGGCGGCAACTTGGAGCTGCCAATTACCCAATGCCTGAATGTACTGATACAAGTTAGCTCTATCGCCGCTCAATGCTGAAATATAGGTATTTTGGATGCTTTGTAAGTTTTCTATGGTTAATGCTCCACTGGCGTAGGCTCGTTGATTTATCTGTAAGCTTTTTTCCGCAGATGAAAGCGCGATTTTGCCAAGCTTAATATCTTGCCAGGCTTGAGCCAAGCTATAAGTTGCATTTCGCGCATTAACTTGCGTTGCGTTCTTGCCGGCGCGGTATTCCAGCTCCGAGTCGATTAACTGATTGTTGGCCTGGCGAATGGCACTGGTCAATCGGCCACTGGTCCATAATGGAAAAGTAACATTAACGCTCAAACTCATGTCATCCACATCGTTCAAACTGTCACCTGACGAACCCGTTGAGCTGTCAAGGTAAGTAAAAGCCTGCCCATCCAAACTAACTTTAGGGGAATACCGCGCTTTGTCTGCGGCCTTTAACTGGAGCTGATTTGAGTCTATTTCAACACTAGAAGCTTGCAAGTTGGGGGATTCCTTTACAGCTTGTTTTGAACTCCAAACAGCCAATTTCTGGATACCACTCAATGTCTCTAACATTGGTTGCACTAACTGATGGCTGGCTGCCACGCTGGGATGACCTAGGTCTACATCAATAAAAACAGAATTTTCATTAAACTCAGTATCACTCAGGTCCATAAGGTTGCGTCTTGCCTCTAAAGCGCCTATACGAGCGGCCAGTAGATCTGAATTTGCTGTGGCTATCGAAGCCTCCGAGTTATACACATCGCCGGCGGTGCCGCTACCCAATTTGACTCGCTTTTGTGCCATGGACAAATTTGATCTGGCTAACCGCACATTCTCTTGTTGGGCGGCTAAATTCGCTTCTGAAATCAACACCTGCAAGAATACATTTAAAGCGTTCACCACCGCATTTTGTTTGTTGGCGTCGTCCAGGTACTGCTGACTTTCCTTATTCAGCTTCGCCACCTCATGAACAGTTCGATCTGTTATTGAGTAAAGTGATTGTGAAAAATTGATTGATGCCCGGCTGTTTTGATCTGGACTTCCAGTAGCCACAGTGTTTCCGCTAGTGCTATTTCTTGTATGACTCAACCCTGCGTCAAGTTGGGGTGAAAGCGAGGATTTCGCTTGAATGATTGATTCGTTGGCCAATTCAATACTATTGCGAGACTGAGCCAAGCTTGGATTCTTCTCTAATACCCACTGCAATGCATTTTCTAAACTAATGCTATCCATATTTGAATTGGCGAATCCAACTACGGTTGCAGATGATAAGACATCAATGGGTAAATCCACCTCCATTCGCTGTGCCGATGCTATGTTTAAGGTCAGATGGTGTTCAGACTCTAACCAATGCGGGCCAGGTTCTAGTTTTTCTCCTTGGAAAAGACCATAAATATCTAGAGCAATGCTACGCGCAATTAATGATTCATTAGTATCGACCACATCCGTCATCATTGCGCCCTGTTCCACAGCTTTGGGACCTTCAAAAGTAAATACGGGAATATTGCCAGCTTGTATTTTCTGAATAACATCTGCCGTGCCGTCTCGCAAAGGCGGCACCAAGACCAGCGCGATTTCTGAAGCAATTTGTTCGATGATGGGTCTTGACCTATCTAAAACAGTAACAGAAAATTCTAAGCCAAATTTTTCCGCATTCTTTTTTAAACCCTCAAAAAACGATTCACCTAAATTAGCTACCTCGGCATCCACCAATAAAGTCACGGGGTTCTGTCCTATTACCTGGGCGATAGATTTAAAGGTGCTTTCTACATCGTTTCGTGTGCTGAGCCAACGTAGATTAAGGGTGTTGCTCTTTACCTCACCACCAACCAGATTTGGGTCGACAATCCATGCTAAAAATGTCGGCTTGGAGAAACTAGCCTGATTGTAAATAAATTGGCTTCCCAGAAAACCAGGCGCAATAATGGCTTTTATCTCGGAATCGGAACTCGCTTTGTTTACTTGTTCCTGAAACGACTGCGGAGAGGGCGCCGCAGTGAAACTAACGAACTCAATACCCGATGAATCTTCAACAAATGGAGACAGCTCTTTGATAATTAGAGCCTGCACTCTATTTGCCTCAATAGCACCAGTTGAAACGAATCCTATTTTAAACGAATCCGCGTGTACTAGACTTGAAGCAATAATGCTTAACGCAAATAACATATGGCTAAGTACTAGTGAGACGCCTATATTTTTTATTCCAAACATATTAGTAACTAAACTATTCATATTAATTTAACACCATTCTGCTCTATGGGTGTAATGTGAAGTCTTCTATTTATTTATCAAATTATTCCCGTCATCGGGCCACAAATTCCACGGTACTGTCAAGTCAACTAATCGAAATTTTCGAAAGTGGGAGTCGAGCTGCTTATTAGATAGAAGCATAAAGAAAAGGTGGGGTTAGGAACACCATCTGACTCGCTTCTGGCGAAAGGGTGTAGTCCTACTGTCTTGCCATTAGTCTCGGAGCATTAAAGTTCAGGAATATACTCTGAGTGTCCACCCCTGGGGTTTTAAATCACAAGAAGCACAATGTAGAATTCACTTACCGTCACTGAGCAAGGAGGATTAAATGGCAAGATTATCTAGGCTGTGTCCGACAGGGTTGCCGGCACACATAGTCCTTAGGGGGCATGATCGCAAAGTATGCTTTGTCTGCGAAGACGATTACCTTTACCATCTTAGTTTATTGTCTGAAGGAGCGCTATTTTATGGTGTAGAAATTCACGCGTGAGAGTTAATAATAAATCATGTTCACATCCTGTCAACACCAAAACCTGAGGAAAGTATTTCAAAATTAATGCAACTCGTTGGAAGGCATTACGTTTGTTAACTCAATAGAATGTATGGACGAACAGGAACACTTTGGGAGGGTAGATTTAAGTCTACTTCCACCTGAGCGTCCCATGCTGTTAGTAGATCGATGCCGGCATCGACACATGCCCGAGCTTCCATCGCATCTTTTCGATTGCACATAGTGAGTTTATCGATAATTTTAGACAAAATTCTTCGTAGCGACGGTTAAAATTGTAGTAATAACAAACGGAAATTCAAATTTAATATCACCCCTGGGACTTTAAGTGACGATGAATTTCAAGGCTCAACAGGCTGAAATCCTAAATAAGCAATGATAGGCGATGCCACATAGGTATGCGTCACATTACATCGCTGCCAGAATGGAGATGCCCTGCTGCATCTCCTTACCTATGCATCAATCCTTAGCGATTTAAATACTCCAATGACCGTCGATCTTCTACATCTGGCGCAGGAAAATCTGCGTGGAGTGTTTTGACAATGCCATACGCCATAACTAGAAGTAGTATAGCGATGGGAAGGCCAGCAACGATAGATGCCGTTTGCAAAGCGGTAAGTCCACCAGCCAGCATAAGAACTCCCGCCACAACGCCTGAAGTGATACCCCAGAAAATTCGAAACTTTACCGGCGGGTGTTCATCCCCCATCGACAGCATCGTACACATGACCAATGTGCCTGAGTCGGACGAGGTGACAAACCATGAGATCAACAACACAGTGATGAGGATTGTAATTGGCGTGACTAACGAGTCGTAGCCGAATCCCGCCACTGTTTGAAATACACCCGACGCGTAATCTGCACTCACGGCTTCCTGGACACCAGCGTTATACAGTACATCAACCCCTGCAGCGCTGCCGCCAAAAATACCCATCCATAAAACCACAACTGACACTGGCACCAGCAATACGCACAAACAAAACTGCTTTATGGTTCTGCCTTTGGAAATTCTGGCAATAAACAAACCAACAAATGGACACCAGGCAATCCACCAGCCCCAATAAAATATTGTCCACCAGCTCTGCCATTGCCGCTCTGGTTCATTGTCGATCCAGAATCCCATGGGGATTACATTCCAAAGATAATCCCCTGCGCCAGTAATCATCATGCCCAGAGCAAAAGCAGTTGGACCCAGCACTAAAAACAGGATTAGTAATCCAAAACTCGCCCACACATTGGTCTCGGAAAGAATACGAACCCCCTTACCGACCCCGGAGGCGGCAGAGGCAGTTCCCATTAGCGTAATGGCAGCGACTAGTATTAACTGATTGGTTGTGGTGTTGGACATCCAGCCAAGGTTTTCAAGGCCAGCAGCGATGGGGGTTACACCAAGCCCGAGAGATGTTGCTAATCCAAAGATGGTGCCGAACACACCGATTAGATCGATTACATGTCCCCAGGGCCCATATATTTTTTCCCCGAGGACAGGATAAAACGCTGAGCGCAGTGTCAGTGGTAAATCTTTTCGATAGGCAAAATATGCCAGGGACAGGCCAACCAAAACATACAGCGCCCAACCGTGCAGACCCCAGTGGAAGTTAGTGATGCGGATGGCCATACTAGCGGCATCGACACTGCCAGCCGTTATGCCTTCCCGGGTCATGTATGGATTGTCGGCAATATGGTACATGGGCTCGGCTACACCCCAGTAAATCAATCCTGATCCAAGGCCGGCGCTAAACAACATACAAATCCATGAGAACGTGGAAAAATCTGGCTCTTCATCATCCTTGCCTAGTTTGACATGCCCAAATCGACTCACCAGTAACCAGAACACAAAAAACAGTATCGCGTTGACTACGAACACATAAAACCAGTCTAGAGACCCAATAATAAAGTCTTTGCCTTTGGCGAAAACCGCTCCTGAAAACTCAACATCTTGAATAGTGAATCCGACAAATCCCAGGATCATAATCATGGAGGCAATGCCCATGAACTTGTTCATGCCAGCAAACAAACCCGTCTTTGACACCATATCTTGTGGCGAAATTTTTACTTCGTTACTCATCACTATAACTCCATCGGTAATTTGTTTTGTGGCATCAGCGAACGGTGCCAGCGGCACCTTGTTGGGTAGCCTCGGTAATCCACCGATCAAACGCTTCTTTTAATCTGGCGTAATTATCGGACCACCACTCAGCATCGGACCGAATCGAGGTTTTATCTTCATACGCTGGGCCGTTGGGTAACTGCGCCAGAACATCCTCCGTCAACAACTTTAGGGATGACTTTCTAGTCGGACCATTGGGTAAGTAAGTCGCCATTTTGGCCAAAGATTCCGAACTGCTGGCGAAGCGAATAAAGTCCAAGGCAGCTTGCTTGTTTTGCGACCCTTTAGGAATACCAAATAGGTCAAGTTCGATTACCCGGCCATCCCACACCACTTCAAACTTCGCACC
>JAVJHY011421140.1:0-13859 GCA_035593235.1 Phascolosoma agassizii | reverse complement strand
ACAACCACCGTCACGAGGCCGCTGGGAGCCACTTTGAGAATTTGCCGTTGTTCGGGCACCGCAACGTAGGCATTCGGCGCACCATCGCGCACGGCGCCGAACCCGAGCCGAGTATCTGCGGCCGGAGGGTTTGAAGGCTGATCGCGGCCAACCGCCTCCACGTTCCCTTGCGGGAACACAAGCAAAGGCACGAAAAATAGAAGTGCCCCTGAAACGGATTTCAGAAGATAACCTACCCTCATAATAATCACCTCTCCCGCATAAACGGTCGATGCCGCGTCGTTTGCCAGTTTCCGCGCGTGCGAAAGCTAGCCGTAGACGGCGTTCTCGAGAGATAAGCGCGGCAGGATTCATGCCAACACGACTTATCAATGGCTTAGGTCAATGACTGAGTTTTCTCGTCAATATTTAAGATTCGTTGGATGCGTGGAATAAAACAAATAAATCATTGATTTTTATGCAGATACTGGAATTACTGGCGATTATGCGACCTTGGGGCGGGAATTTCCATACGCACACGTATGGTGCGATGATGTTCCTCTGAGCACCAAATCGGTGCGCGGGGATGATCAGAGGAACATGGTCATGCAAGGTGAATACTCGTCCAGCGCGCACTATAGTAGTGGCCCGCTAAACATTCGGAGCGCAATCGAATGAAAACAGTTCATGGCGCTTGCCCCCATGATTGTCCCGATACCTGTGCATGGCTGGTTACCGTCGATGACGACGGTCGCGCTGTCGGTTTCGAAGGTGATCCCGATCATCCATTCACGCGCGGCGCGTTGTGTTCAAAGCTTAAGCGTTATCCAGATCGCGTCTATAGCGACGAACGGGTACTGCACCCACTACGGCGGGTGGGCGCGAAAGGCGCGGGCCGTTTCGAGCGCATTAGCTGGGATGAAGCACTCGACGAAATTACCGACCGCCTAAAAGAGACTATTGCTAAGCGCGGACCGCTTAGCGTTATGCCCTACAACTTCGCTGGCACGATCGGCATGTTGCAGCGCTACGCGGGCGAGCAGTTTTTCGCCAAAGTTGGTGCTACAGAAGTATTGGGGGATATCTGCGGCGCTACCGCTTACGATGCGACGGCGTCGGTGGTCGGTCCGATGGACGCCATGAATGTCGAGGATATTGAACACAGTCGGTTTATTATTTTGTGGGGTACGAACACCGCCGTCACCAACATGCATTTGTGGAGCGGCCCGATTACGCGTGCGCGCAAAGCGGGCGCGACGGTTGTGGTCATCGACCCGATCGCAACGCCAACAGCCACCCATGCCGATTGGCATGTACAAGTGAAGCCAGGTAGCGACGCCGCGCTCGCGTTGGCAATGATGCACGTTATTGTGCGCGAAAATTTGCGTGACCAAGCGTTTATCGATGAACACACTATCGGGTTCGACAAGCTTCGCGAACGGGTGAAAGAATTTTCGCCTGAGCGCGCCGCGGCGATCACCGGCATCGACGCCGATGAAATCGAACGCCTAGCAATGGCCTACGCAACAACGCGACCTGCCGTCATTCGTACGGTCGTTGGCATGGAGCGCTATTCCAACGGACATAACGCAGTACGCGCGGTAAGTTGTCTACCACCGCTCATTGGTGGGTGGCGCGAGCGTGGCGGTGGATTGAGTTCGTTCATGTTGTCGATGTTTTTCGAAGCGTTGGACTACGGCGCGATCATGCCCTCGCAAGACTTACCACCGCGCGCACGCCAGGTACATCTCGCGCAACTCGGGCGAGCACTCACCGATCCGACGATGGATCCACCGATCGACTGGGTCATGGTGTACAACTCGAACCCGGTGGTTACCGCAGCGAATCAGAATCTAACGATTAAAGGTTTTATGCGCGAGGATTTATTTACCGTCGTCCATGAGCAGTTTATCACCGACACGGCGCTGTATGCCGATATCGTGTTACCGGCGACGACGCAATTCGAACATTTGGAGTTAATGCCTTCGTGGGGGACGGCATATGTTGCGTTGAACCCCGCTGCGATCGCGCCGCGCGGCGAAGCGATCCCGAATACGGAATTGTTTCGGCGGTTATCTAAACGCATGGGATACACCGAAACGTTTCTGCATATGAGCGATGAAGATCGCATCCGCAAAATGTTAGCGAGTGGGCATCCGTATATAGAAGGCATTACCTACGAACGCCTCGAACGCGACGGTTGGGCGCCGCTCAATATCGGCGATTATCAACCGTTGCGGTCAGGTCAGTTTGCAACTCCAAGCGGGAAAGCGGAGTTCTTCTCTGCAGCGTATGCCCAAGCGGGTCACGATCCGTTGCCGACATTTGAACCAATTGACGCAGTGGATTTCGGTGATGGTCATGCCACGCCGTTGCATCTAGTGTCGGCTAAAACAAGTCACTTTTTGAACTCCGAATACGTCAATTTGCGTCATCGAGGAACCGTAAACCACCAGCCTGAAGTCGATATCAATCCGGCCGATGCCGCAGCGCGAGCAATTAGCACGGGTGATTTGGTGCGCATGTTTAATCGATTCGGCGAGGTTCATGTACGTGCGAAGGTTTCCGACATGACAAAACAAGGCGTGGTGTACATGCCGTTCAACTGGTGGCCGGAGACGACTGTAAACGGACAGTCTGCGAACGCATTAACCCCCGATGGCATGAGTCGGCGCGATATTGGTAGTAATGCCTTCGACGCGCAGGTCGAAATCCGAAAAGCAGGATAAATCGATGTGCCGGGTTCTTACGTCTTGCCAAGTTGCGCTAGTTAAATAATAACGAAAAGGCTGGAGAAGTTTTCAATGGGCGATATCTACCGAACACCCGAAGCGCGTTTTGCAAATATAAAAGATTTTCCTTTTGAGCCGAATTACATCGATGATCTCGCGGGCTACGCCGACATGCGCATGCACTACATCGATGAAGGCCCGAAGGATGCTTCACGAGTATTTTTGTGTCTCCATGGCGAACCGACTTGGAGCTACCTATATCGTAAAATGTTACCGGTGTTTGTCGACGCCGGTGCGCGTGTCGTCGCGCCTGATTTATTCGGTTTCGGACGATCGGATAAGCCGAACGATGAAACGTATAGTTTTACGTTTCATCGCGATAGTTTGTTATGCCTCGTCGAGCGGCTTGATCTCAGCAACATCACCATCGTATGTCAGGATTGGGGCGGACTTTTGGGTTTAACGTTGCCGCTCGATATTGCCGATCGCATCGGCGGGGTGATCGCCATGAACACGATCCTGGTTACTGGAGAAATTCCGCTGCCGGAGGCGTTCAGTGATTGGAAACAATGGGCGGCCGATCATCCCGATATGGATGCGGGCGCGGCGATGCTCGTCATCGACGATACGTTGCCCGAAAACATTCTTGATGCGTACCGCGCCCCATTCCCGAACGAGCGTAGCAAGGCGGGTGCGCGCGCGTTCCCGAAGCTCGTTCCTGTCAGCGCCGACATGGGCGGTGCAGAACTTGCTCGACAGGTATTGCCGTGGTGGCAAAATGAATGGCAAGGCGATGCTCTAGTGGCGTGCGGCGTTCACGATGAGATATTAAGTTTACCCGTCATGCAATTGCTGGCGAGTTGGATCAAAGATTGTCCGCCGGTGCTAGAAGTGAGCGAAGCGGGACATTTTTGCCAAGAACGCGGCGAAGTGGTTGCACAAAAATATCTCGAACTCTACGCCGGCTAAGCACAGGTGAGTGAACCGGTTTACGTTCAAATTCGACCTCGGTTAGATTTTATTTCGATTCATTGCGACGAGAGGGTGTAATGCGCGGCGCCGAATTACTGATGGAGTCGCTGGTCGGTCACGGTGTCGAATGCGTATTCGGCAATCCGGGCACGACAGAGAACTCACTCCTCGATCGTTTAATCGATTACCCCGCGATTAACTACTACGTCGCCCTCCATGAAGGTGTAGCAGTTTGCGCCGCCGGTTTCTACGCGCAGGCGAGCGGCAAAATAGCGATGGCCAACTTGCACGTGGCGCCGGGGCTCGGCAATGCCATTGGCATGATCTACGGGGCACTGAAATCGAATTCCCCAATCCTCGTAACGGCCGGTCAGCAAGACACCCGCATGCGTTTGCAAAATCCGTTGCTCGGGCACGACTTGGTGGCGATGGCCGCGCCGGTAACGAAATTCAGCGCCGAGCCGCAATCGGCCGACGAAATCGCGCCGCTAATCCAACGTGCGATCAAAATTGCTTACGAACCACCGCGTGGTCCGGTATTTATTGCCTTACCGGTCAACGTAATGGAACAAGAGGCCTCTACATCACCAACATTACCGAGTCCCATGACGCGAGGACTCGCCGATCCCGACGGGATCAAACACGCCGCGGATCTTATCGCGGGAAGTAGCAACCCTTGTATTGTCACCGGAGACGATCCGGCTCGCGACGGTGCGTTCGACGAACTGGTGCGCTTAGCGGAAGTTGTCGGGGCGCCGGTCTATCATGAGGGGTTGCGAGCGCAGCTATCGTTCCCAAATCGTCATCCGAGTTATCGCGGCAGGGTTCCATTCGCTAACGGCCAAACATTACAGCTGCTGGATGGCCACGATCTGATCGTATTAATCGGCGGGCCATTTTTCGAGAACGTATGGCACGACGACACGAGTCCTTTTCCGGGCGGCGCAACACTTATCCAACTCGAAAGCAGCGAGCGGCAACTCGCGTTTAACTTTCCGCTAGCACTTGGAATTAGCGGCGGCTTAGCGAACTCGTTGTCCGCCATCCTCGAATCTTTGCGAGCAGCCCCGGCACAATTTCACGCGGGCGCTAAGCAACGCAATCAAGCGCTAGCTGCAGAGCAAGCAGAGCGCGACGAGAAACTGCAAACCGTGTTGCGGCACGCTCGCGACGCTAAACCAATTGCGCCATTGTCCGCGCTCCACGAAATTTCTAAAGCGATACCCAGTGACGCGGTGATCGTCGATGAGTCGATTACTTCATTTTCCGATGTCGCGAGACTGTTCAATTTTGCCCAGCCGGGCGATTATTTCGCCGGTCGCGGTGGCGGCATCGGGCAGGGGATTGCCGGAGCAATTGGTACACAAATCGCCCTTCCTAAGCGTCGCGTGGTGGCGTTATCAGGGGACGGTTCGGCGATGTATAGCATTCAAGCGCTGTGGAGTGCGGTGCATCACCAATTGCCAATCGTGTTTGTGATTATGTCCAATCGCGAGTATCGCGTGCTAAAACATAATCTCGATACTTATCGACAACGTTTCAATGTGCCGTCTGACAAACCATACCCACATATGGATCTCGCGCAACCGGATCTAAATTTCGCCGAGATGGCGAGCGGTATGGGCATGTCTGGTGAGGTGATCACCGAACTTACGGATATTGGTGACGCTGTACGTCGTGCGCTGAATAGTGGCGAGCCTTATTTACTTGAAGTCGTAATAGCGAGCAAAGCTTAGCCATCTAACTTCGGCAAGCGACTAAAAACACACCTCGAGCGTTTCGTATCCCAATACGAACGTGCCGTAACGCTTCGCGAGCGGCCTGTCGTCTAAGCGTTGCAGTTTAGGTAGACGCGTGATTAGTTCTTCCAGCATCACCCGAATCTCTAAGCGAGCGAGATGTGCGCCGAGGCAATGGTGTCGTCCGTAACCGCCGAAACTCAAATGTAAATTTGGATCACGCGTCACGTCGAAGCGATCGGGATCGATAAATGCGCTGCGGTCGCGATTTCCAGATTCGAACAACAAGATCACCCGATCACCAGGCTGTAAGGTTTCATCACCCAATATTGTTTTTGAGCTGACGGTTCGAGCAAGGGTCTTCACCGGCGTTACCCAACGCAACATTTCTTCGACAGCCTGTGGCAGCCGTCGAGGATCAGCGCGCAAGGTGGCAAGCTGTTGTGGATGTTCGAGCAGCGCGACGATGCCGCCGCTTAAGACATGCCGCGTCGTTTCATCGCCGCCGACGAGCAGCAATAAAGCTTCGTGGACTCGATCCTTGGCGCGCAGCGGTTTGTCGAGCACTTTCGCGGCAGCTATCGCGCTCAATGCGTCGTCGCCAGGCGTACGACTACGTTGTTTAAGCCACCAAGTTATGTAGTGTTCGAATTCATCTGCCGCGGCCAGCACTTTGTTTTCAAAACTGGGAGGCATGTTCGCGAAGCCCGTGGCAATGAGGTCCGACCAGACGACAAGCCGTTGGTAATCTTCATTCGGAAGGTCCATTAAGCGACCAATAACTCTTAACGGCAACGGTAGGGCGAGATCGGCGACTAAATCGCAATGTCCGCGACCACGAACCGACTCAATTAACTCAACGGCGACTTCGCGTACATAGGTTTCGTAGCGTTTGACCGCTTTAGCGGTGAAACGCTCGCGATTGATCGCACGACGTTCGGCGTGTTCTCGACCGTCGCGATTGATCATCGACGGAACAGGCGGCGCATCCGGCCGTGAGCCGCCAGTTGAGGTGAACGCCTTTGGATCGGAAGAAATGGTCCGAATATCCGCATATCGCGTGATGCCCCACGCGCCTTGTCCGCCGTAAATTGGCGCGGACGCATCCCAATATACTGGCGCGTTGCGCCTCATCCAGGCATAGGCTGCAAGCGGATCCCGATGAAATTCCGGATCCATAATGCGGATGTCGTCGCGGGTGGGATGATTCAGCTGTCTTGACATAGTGCTAATACTAGCGCGTGGTGCAGTGTGTGCGAGCAACAGTCGCGGTTGTCATCGAAGAGACGCTTATATGGCGTTGCAGCATTCGGGTGAGTACCCATTTCGCCACGCGCACAGTATTCTAATGGTTGGTTTAATAGCACATGAGGAAACGCGCTATGTCTTACGATCTCGTTATCCGTAACGGCACGGTCGTCGATGGCACGGGCGCGCCCCGCATACGCGCCGATATTGCCGTCACCAATGGGCGAATTGTCGAAGTCGGTAAAGTGGCTGGACGCGCACGCGAGACCATCGATGCTTCAGATCTTGTGGTCGCACCAGGCTTCGTCGATCCCCATACCCATTACGACGCTCAAATTTGTTGGGACGACATCACCTCGCCGTCATGTTGGCACGGTGTAACAACCGTCATGATGGGGAATTGTGGCGTTGGCATCGCGCCGTGTCGGCCTGAAACTCGAGAAGTCGCCGCCTGGGACCTTGTCAACGTGGAGGCAATCCCATTTGACGTACTCAACCAAGGTGTCACCTGGGACTGGGAAACGTTTCCTGAATACATGAACGCCGCCGAAAACCGAGGTTCCGGACTGAACCTGGGTTTCCTCGCGCCGCTAACCCCATTTCGCCATTACGTGTTGGGTGAGGAATCGATGGAGCGCGCGGCGACCGACGCCGAGACGACTACAATCGCCGGTTTGTTGCGCGAGGCAATGGAGGCCGGCGCGTTTGGATTTACTACCACCAACGCGGGACAACACGTTGGCTTTCAAGGACGGCCGCTGGCATGTCGGCTAGCCGATCATAAGGAGCTAACCGCGTACGGCAACGTGCTACGTGATCTCGGTCGCGGGACGATCGAGGTGGCGCTAACAAATGAAGTCTCGAAAGTTGATGCGCAAGAACGTGAGTTACTCGATTTACTATTAACCGCCAGCGAACGTCCAGTCACCTGGCTTGCGTTATTGAATCGTGATGACAACCCCAATGCGTGCCAAGAGACGCTCGCCGACGTCGCGGACCTGCTAGAACGCGGCGCGGTGCCGCAGAGCACGTGCCGGCCTTTTATCATTCAAATCGACCTGCGTACGCCATTTATATTCGCCAACATGGATTGCTGGAACCCGGTGCTAAATCGCACGCCGGAAGAGCAAATGGCAGTGTTACGCGACCGAGAGTTTCGTGCGCAGTTTAAAGAGGCGTTAAAACGACCGTTGATATTTTCCGCGCGCTGGGAACTTGCGACGGTGCTCCAGGTAACCGATCCAGCAATGGAGAAATACGTTGGACGAACGGTCGCAGAGATCGCCAAGGAGCGCAACGCGGATCCGGTGGACACGTTTCTCGATCTCGCTATCGAAGACCAATTGCGTATGCAGTTTAACTACGAATTGTTCAACGCCGATGAAAGTCGTATCCCGGAATTGATTACCGATCCGCGAACAATGATTGGCTTATCCGATGGCGGTGCACACGTAGATAGCTTGTGCGATGCCGGTTATTGCACCTATCTAATCGGTACCTGGGTGCGCGATAAGGAAGTGATGACATTGGAGCGCGCGGTTCAACGCATTACGACGGAACCGGCAGCGCTATTTGGCATCACCGAGCGTGGCCGAATTGCCCCGGGCCTTGCCGCGGATTTCGCGATATTCGATTTGGCGACCATCGGCTCCGATAAAACAGGGATCATGCGCAACGATTTGCCCGGTGGCGGCCGCCGCTTGGTGGTACCGGCGCGCGGTATTGAATACACCATTGTTAATGGTAAAACGTTGTTCCAACACGGCACCGACTCGGGTGTACGCGCCGGTCAGGTAATTCGCTCCGGACGCGCCTAAGCAACGATGCGCACCGTTAAGCTCGGCGATTTGGAGGTATCTACCTTAGGCCTTGGCTGCATGAGCATGTCGCAGTCTTATGGCGAGGCCGATCGGGCTGAGTCCGAGCGCACCCTTCACCGAGCGCTCGACCTTGGGGTAACGTTTCTCGATACCGCTAATGCGTATGGTAGTGGGCACAACGAGGCGCTTATCGGCGAGGTCTTGGCATCGCGTCGGGAAGAATTTGTACTGGCCACTAAGTTTGGAATCGTGCGTCACGGAGACGGCAAACGTGGAATAGATGGTCGACCCGATCAAGTTGCCGCGCGCTGCGAAGAAAGCCTCCGGCGCCTCGCGAGTGATGTGATTGACTTGTACTATTTGCACCGGCTCGATCCAAATGTACCAATCGAAGACACCGTCGGCGCGATGGCGGATCTCGTACGCACTGGCAAAGTACGCTATCTCGGATTGTCGGAAGTTTCCGCGGCGACATTGCGGCGAGCCCACGCCGAACATCCAATCACGGCGGTTCAATCGGAATATTCTCTATGGACCCGCGATCCTGAATCGCATGTGCTAGCGGCTTGTCGTGAACTTGGGGTTGGCTTCGTGCCGTTCAGTCCGCTCGGTCGCGCAATCTTGGCCGGACGCTTAAGCAATCTAACTCCCTTGCCAGAAGATGATCTGCGCGCCACGATGCCGCGATTTCAAGGCGATAATTTCGTCGCTAACTTGCAACTCATCGAGCAGCTCAAAGCGGTGGCAAAGAACAACGGCGCGACACCAGCGCAAGTCGCGCTCGCTTGGTTGCTAGCTCAGGGCGATGGGATCGTTCCCATCCCCGGCACCAAACACGCCAACTTTCTTGAAGAAGACATGCGCGCGCCAGACATAATGGTAAGCGCACAAGAACTAGTCGAGTTAGGCGTCTTATTCGCGCCGAAAAACATCGCCGGCGATCGCTATCCCCCGGCGCTAATGAAGTCGATTGACCGTGACGTTTAGGTAATGCCGCGGTTTCGATATCCCGCGTTCGGCTTATCCGCCATCGGAGCGTAGGAACATTCGTTATGGATGAACAGACCTACCGTACAAAAAATGACACGATCCAAGCGATCGTCCTACAGTTTCTGCGCGCATTCGAAGCGGAGCAACAACAAATCCAGTTTCACGATGTCGCCAGTTCGCGGCGCCGTCTGAATAACACGGTTGGCGACTCGTTGGACCAAGCGGCTGCGGCCCTCGATCGCTTAGAGGTACCCGCGGATTTCACAGAGACGCACGAGGTCTTGCGCTCATCGGTGAACTTTTTGCTTACCGCTCACCAAAAATACGTAAACGGCGGTGAGTGGCCAGAATTTGCCGCGGCGTATTTCTCGAGCAGACGTGCTCAATGTCTCGCGTTGCAACTGTTGTACCAGCATCGCGATAGTTTGTCGGTACTCGAAGAGTATTTTCGGTTGGGAGGTACGCCACCGGCGCAGCTTACGTCGCGTGGCGCCACCGATGGAGGAGTTACGCACATCGAGGCTAACACGAGCCATCATGACTATTCGCTGTTCATTCCCGAATCCTACGATCCGAAGCGACAATGGCCTTTAGTCGTGTGTTTGCATGGCGGTAACGGTCGCGGCGACGAATATATTTGGACATGGTTGCGCATCGCGCGCAGCCGCGGCTATTTGCTCTTGTCACCAAAATCTATCGGACAAACATGGTCCACTATGCAGCCGTCAATCGATAGTGCATCGATCCTCGCTATGCTTACGTCGCTCAGCAACGACTACTCCGTCGATGAAAGCCGCGTGTTGCTAACCGGCTTATCTGACGGCGCGACGTTTAGTTTTCTATTTGGCTTAGCCAATGCCGATCGATTCGCCGCAATTGCACCCATTGCTGGCGTGTTTAGTTCAGGTGCGGAAACGCTACTTGCGACGTCGCAGAACGACGCAACGCCGTTGCACATTGTGCACGGTGCGTTAGATCCGATTTTCCCGGTGCAAATGGCGCGCGCCGCACGTCGGTCCTTAGAGTCCGTGAACTATCCGTCTACCTACACGGAACTGCCAGATTGGGGTCACGCGCTGACGTATGCGATTAATGAAGAAATCGTGTTGCCATGGTTTGAACAAATTGTCGCCACTAACTAGATTGAATTGACGTTGATAACTTATTCAAAATCCGACTGCCTATTAGTGCATGTACGGACGTATGCTCGCAGTGTCACCAAGTGTCACCGCGAAACAGGAGTGATGTAATGCAGTTGCAAACACTAGCCGCCGACGCCGATCGATCATCCATACTCGCCGCCATGGAGCGCGATGGCGCGGCGATCATCGGAAATATTATCCCACCGATCGTAGTGCAACGTATGACACAAGAGCTAGCGCCTTATATCGAGCGCACCCCGCGCGGGCGCGACGATTTTAGTGGTGAGCAGACGCAGCGCACGGGCGCGTTGGTCGCGCGTACCGAAACCGGCCGCGAACTCGTTATGCACGCGCGTGTGTTAGATGCGGCACGAGCATTTTTGGCGCCGTATACGGAGCGGGTGACCTTACACCTGACCCAGGCGATCAATATTCACCCAGACCAAGGGGCACAAAAATTACACCGTGATCGCTTGGCGTGGGGCGAGCACCTGCCAAGCACTATTGAACCGCAATTCAATACCATGTGGGCGCTAACCGATTTCACCGCCGAGAATGGCGCGACCCGGGTGGTGCCGGGTAGTCATCGTTGGGATGCGGCGCAACGCGCGACCCCCGACCAGTTGGGACAGGCGGAAATGAGCGCCGGTTCGGTATTGCTTTATTCTGGTAGCGTGTTGCATAGCGGCGGTGAAAATAAATCGAAAGATCCGCGCCTAGGACTCAATATTACCTACTGCCTGGGCTGGTTGCGGCAAGAGGAAAACCAATACTTGTCGTGTCCACCACAAATCGCAAAAGACTTAACACCTGAACTGCAAGAATTGTTGGGCTACACCCAGGGCAACTATGCGTTGGGCTATTACTCCGATCCTGATTCCGTGAACGACGTGGCGGATCTGAGACCGCCGGAATTGGTTTTGGGGCGCAAGCCGCGTCCTGACATGCGGTTTTCGCTGTCAGCCGAGGATACGACGACGGAGTTCGCCGAAGGCTTGTCCCGCCAACGATTGTAGGGTGATTAACAAGATGTGCGCTCGCTACTTAGCAGGACCTGCCTGTGCACGCCAACGACTCATCCCGCTTAGCCAACGATCAATGTTTTCTGTCTTGCGCACCATGTAGTCGCGTACCTGTGGGTGCGGCAAGATTAAAAATTCTTCGCGCTTCATCGCGGCGATGACACACTCAGCGAGCTCCTCCGGTTCAATCATGCCGTCCGTGCTGGCCACTTCAGCACCATCGGGTCGGTCGGTCATTGGCGTGCGTACTGCTTGCGGTGCAAGTACCGATACTCGCACGCCGTGTTCGCGATATTTGATCGATACCCACTCGGCGAATGCGACGGCGGCGTGTTTACTAACGGAATAAGTCGCCGATTGAATATGACTTAACAAACCGGCGGCAGAGGCCGTGTGAATTAAATACCCGCTACCCCGTGCGGCCATTTTCGGTGCGACGGCACGCACCGCGTAAACATGCGCCATAACATGGACATCCCAATTGAGTTGCCACTCGTCGTTACTCACATCTTCGTCCCCGAGGCGCGCAACACCGGCGTTCGAGCAGAATATATCAATCGGCCCATAGCGGTCTTCGACCGTCGCAATTAACCTTTTAATGTCGGCTTCCTGCGCCACATTGCACGGCACGGCGATACCGCCGACCTCGCTGGCGACAGCCTGTAGCGGATCCTCTTGCAGATCGGCAACCGCAACACCGCGCGCGCCCTCGGCGTGAAATCGTCGTGCGAGCGCCGCGCCGATACCGCTCGCGCCACCGGTAATAACCGCAATTTTGTCTTTTACTTCCATGCCGTGTCCTTTGGGTTTCGGATTGTTATAGGGTTCTGCAACAGCAATCTATTGGTTAGGCTTCCCCAAATACTCGCGCCAAGTGTGCCGGACTTGGACGCTGAGTCACTAAAGAAACGGTGATCACGGCGACGATTGAGGCGATTGATCCGATCGTGCCGCACGCAAACGGATTCGACGCTTGATTCGCAAACCAGGTGCCTGGCACCTCTAGTACGCCGCTACCAAACCAAGCCGCCTGAACAATTCCAGATTTCGCCATAATGAACGCAATTGCACCGGCCGCGAAACCAGCCAACGCGCCGGCTTTGGTTGCACCGCGCCACAAAATGCCAGCAAAGATTGGCCCGGCGGTGGCGGCGATCATACCGCCCACCCCGGCGGCAATAAGTAGCGCGACGTTCATCGATTGCGATTCCCACGCGAGCCAGATCGATCCGGCAACGACCGCGATTGACGCAACCCGACTAATGATGAGCGACACCTTGTCGATCGTTGCAGCAGAGGGTGCCGATCTTAAGCGTGGTGCGATCGTGCGTCGATAAATATCGTTTGCGAATATCTGCGAGGTGGACACGATCAAACCGTCGGCGGTGGACATAATCGCAGCGAGTACACCGGCCCCGATCAGCGCCGCGAGCCAAGTGGGCAGGGTCGCGATAAATAGCGCGGGAATCGCGTCATTGGCGCTAGCGCCATCCAATAATAATGCATCGCCGAGGATTGCGCGCGCCAATATGCCGCCAAGTGCGATTGCGGGCAAGGTCATGCCAAACGCGAATGCGAGGGAAATAAACCGTATCTGATCGCGATCGCTTTTTAGCGCCCACAATTTGTTTCCAATGTGCGGTAACAAGCCTAGCGGCGCGTGCATGACGAACAACGAAAAGACATCCCATTTCGAATTTAATACGGGATTCGTCGGGTGCAATACCGCTAGTAGTGCTGGGTCTTGAACTTCGAGTGAACTCATCATGCCCGAAAACCCGCCCTCGACTCCAAAGCCGTTAAAGAACATGACGACCACGGCAATCGTAAGTAATAGCATTAGTCCGCCCTGAACGCCGTCGGTCAAAATATCTGCGTGTGCGCCACCGATGACGATATAAATCATCACAACCACCGCGGTAACGACGAGTGCTGGCAGGAGTTCAATGCCCATCATTTTGTTGAACATCACGGCGCCAGCGAGGAGCTGGCCGGCGAGATAGAATAACAACAACATGGAAAATATTGAGACACACAGCCTCAGGAGTTCGGAATCGAAGCGATCACCTAAGTACTCCGGCATCGAGCGCGTGCCGAAATTTTTGCCGGCGCGGCGAATACCGGTTAAACAAAGTGCCAACCCAAAGTAGACGCCAAGTGGATAGACAAATGCGTACCAAAGCGTGGAGAAACCCGCTTTATAGGCCAACGCTGG
>JAVJHY011419034.1:0-13870 GCA_035593235.1 Phascolosoma agassizii | reverse complement strand
CCGGCTACGACCATGGTCCAGAGCAAGGCGTCACTGCCGTTCTCCGGAAAGTAGCCTAGTAGACGTAAAGTGATGGGAACGACATTGACCACCATGGCTCCCAGAAGACCAATGACGGCAACTTTTTTCTTTTCCCGTCCCAGCGTCAATCGCTTCATGACCGGTGGCAGAAACAGCGCAGCGAGCGACATCGGAATAACGATGATCGAGATTTGTTCGCTCGTGAATTCCCAAAAATAGCTGTAGATGTAGACCCATAAGACCACGTAGGTGCCGACACCGATGTAGTACATGATTCCGGCTAATGTGGTCATCCGGGCTGAGTGACTTCGAAAAACGTCGCTAACCTGGCGAAAAAACTGGCGGACGCCAAGAGCTTCCCGAACTTCGTATTGTCGCAACCTGGGAATGAAGCGTTTCAGGCCAATGCTGAACACCAACACGGAAAAGACAATTGCCGTCGCGCCGAACAGACCTGCATTCTGATAGCCCTCGGCGTTCATGACGCCATCGGCGATGTCATCGGTGGGTACCAGCCAAACGGCATACATCAACAGCGACATGCCATTGCCGACCACTGCGTAGAACACATGAAAGGCAGTCATCAGGTGGGTGCGTTCGTCGTATTCGCTCGTAAGCTCGGCCACCATTGCATAGGCGGGCACAAGGAACATGGTGATACCAGTGCGCATCGTCACGTTGCAGATCGCAAGCCAGACAAACAGGTTCGTGTCGCCTGCTACAAAGCTCGGTGGGTGCCAGAGAAAATAGAAAGAGGCGCCGAGCGGCAACGCGGAGGCGAACAACCAGGGGTGGCGACGCCCCCATCGCGAGTGGGTGTTGTCAGACAGGTAACCGATCAACGGATCGGTGATCGCATCAAGCACCAGCCCTATACCAACCGCGAGTCCGGCCAGCGCAGGATCCAGTCCCAGTACCTGGCTGTAAAAGATCAGAACGAAGTAATGTGCGTTGTAATAAACCCCGTACGCAATCCCGCCAGAGCCATAGGTCAGGCGTGTGGTGGGGGTTGAATGAATTGAACGCATGCGGCAGTCGTACTCGGCTATGACCGTGACCGACAGAACCCGAGGGTGCTGGCTACTTCGCGAGCTGCCCGCACGCCCGACCAGTAAGCGCCATTGACGGTGCCGTTTGCCCGGGCGGTTGCTTCACCGGCGAAGAACAATCTGTCATCGATAGACTTGGGCAATTCGTCACGCTGCTGAAACTGTCCCGGATTCGCAGAGGCGTACGATCCAAATGTCCAGGGGTCTGTGACCCAGGCGGTGGCGATCGTGCGGCCCACGGACTTACGAATGTCATTGCCGAAAATGTCGGCGATCCGATCTGTGGCAAACTCACGAGCAGTATCCTGACCCTGTTGCTCCATCCATTTGCTGAATCGGCCGCCAATAAAGACGGTCACTATGTTGGTCGAGACCAGGTTTACGTCAACATACGCTCCGGGCGCTTCATCCGACCAGACTTGGTAGTAGCCGCTGTCCCCCGGTGCAAATACCGGCTCCGTGAAGTGAACGCCAATCTTGTTCTCAGCACCCATCGGGACTTCCCGGATGGCTGCCATCTTCCAGTCCGGCAAGCGCGGTTCGAAGTCAATGTGCTGTGCGTCGAGGACGCCGTTAGATACGGTGCTGATCAGGCAACGTGCCCGGATGGTGCCTTTCGCGGTGCGTACCCGAACGTCTTCTCCTGACCAATCGACGCTTTCCACTTTCGAATTCAAAGACACGTCAATGTCGCCTCCCCATTGCGCCACGAGATTGCCGTAGCCACGCTGAGTGTTAAAATTGACGTGCTCCTCAACGCCAAAGTAAAAATCTGCTGCGGATGATTCGTCGAGATCTTTGGGGACCGTGACACTCATCATGTCGGCGTAGGGCGTCAGAAACGGACTATCGAGATCGACAATGTCACTGATTGCGGGGTCGTTTCCGCTTTCGGACGCGTGTCGTATCGCAGTGTCACAATCGGCGTAGAACTGTTTTCGAGCCTTGTTTTGTTCGGCATCCAGTTGGCCACCGTTGTATACGTAGCGGGCAGGGTGGCGATACTCCTCAATGACAGCGCCGGTCCGGAAGGCATAGTCAATGAGTGGGTTGCTCTCATCCTCGCGGGTTTCCGCGTCCGGACCGGCAGCGAGGTAGTTACAACCAAGGTCAAACCAGGTATCCGGTCCTATTTCTTCGCTGTAGGCGCGCCCTCCGATGCGATGAGAGGCTTCGACGACAATATATGAGATGCCTTTGCTGGCCAGGTCCTTGGCTGCCGACAATCCGGCTACACCGGCACCGACAATGACTACGTCCGTCTGCATTGAAATCACGTGCGTTATTGAGGTATTCGTGAGCCAAGGTACCGCGATTCCCCGCGATCATTCAATGCGCGCTTTAATTCTTGCTGTGTTTGCCGGTACGATGAATGAGAATGGAGTCGACTTCTTCGTCCAACGAGGTGCCAGATGAGTAGATTAGTCAGCGCTGTCGCGCTTTTCGGGATAATGGCCGCTTCCTGCACGCCTGCAGACACCGATACAGTGAACCAAGAGCGCGCCGATCTTATCCTGACCGGTGCCAAGGTATTTACCGCAGACGAAAGTCAGCCCTGGGCGGATACAGTAGTAATAAAGGATGGACGATTCGTCTACGTCGGCGATTCAGCGGGAGCCAGCGTATTTCAATCCGATAACCCGCAGATTACGGATCTGGGTGGTCGGTTGGTGATCCCCGGGTTGGTCGATAGTCATGCTCATCCTGGCTACATTGATGTTGAACAATACGGTGAAATTTCTGCAAGCAATGAAGCCGAGCTGCTGGCCGCCGTAAGGGACTTCGCGGACGCAAACCCTGGCGATGGATGGTTGCGTCTGTGCTGCTGGCCGATTGACCTGTACGTGGAGGGTGACCGCGGCCCGCTCAAAGAGACGTTGGACTCCGTGGTGGCGGACCGCCCTGTATGGTTTGTCAGTGAATGGTGGCATAGCGGCTGGCTCAACTCGACAGCGCTTGAGGCGTTGGGGGTTGATAAAGATACGCCGGATCCAAAGCCCGGAGTGGCGGGGTTTGTTCGCGCTGCAAACGGCGAACCGACAGGTTGGGTGAAGGAGGGCGGCGGATGGCAGTTTTTCGCTGAGCATTTCCCGATCGATGACCCTCGTCACAGCGAATCCCACAAAGAAAACATGCTGGCCGGATTGCGGATTCTCAGTGAGTCCGGTGTTACCACGCTTTACGATGCCGGCAATTTCGGTTTCGAGGATCGGGTTTTCGCATTCATGGCAGGGCTGGAAGCGGAAGGACAACTTCCTGTTCGATACGAAGCTACTTATCAGGTATTTACACCCGAAAGGCGACATTCAGCTGTGTCCGAAATGAAACGATACCGGAAGGAGTACGGGGGGAAACTCCTGCAATTCAACACGGTTAAGCTCTTCATGGATGGAATCTATCAGAATCGCACCAGCGCACTACAAGAACCCTACGTGGATGATCCTTCATACGTCGGCGATACGATTCTCTCTGTCGAGGAACTTCGTGAATTCCTGCTCGAGCTCAGCGAGGAGCGGCTCGACATTCATATCCATGCTGAGGGCGACCTGGCCATCAAGCGTGTGCTGGATGCTGTTGAGAGCGCGCAGGAAATTGCCGGTGAAGGCTTTTATACGCGCGTCACTATTTCCCATTTGGGGCTCATCGATCAGGCAGACTTGCCGCGCATCGCGGAGTTGGATGTCATCGCGAATTATACGCCGTGGTGGTTCAACACCGACGAAAATGACTCAGAGAGAATCTCGTTGGGAGAGGCAAGATTCGGAAGAATGTTCAATCCAAAACCGCTTTTCGATCTGGACACTGTCGTGACGTTATCAAGCGATGAATGGTGGGGTGGTGAGTCTCTGCCAACCTACCTCAATCCTTATTTCGGGATGCAGATAGCGCATACACGAAAATATCCGGGCGAGTGGCGTGAAATAGAAGAACAGCCGCGGCCGCCCGATGACGGTCGGTTGAGCATCGAGCAGATAATTCAGGGATACACGCTAAACGGCGCGATCCAATTGCGCATGGACAGCGAGATCGGTTCTATTGAAAAGGGCAAGATTGCCGACCTGGTCGTACTCGACGAAAACCTGTTTGAGATTGATAGCGACAAGATCTGGAAGATCAAACCTGTGGCGGTCATGATGGAAGGGGATGTCGTACGGGGAGAGTTACCTAACGACTGATCATGCGTTGATTGAAAGCGTCTCGGCCGAGATCCGAGAGATAAACCAGGAACTCGAGTGCGCTGCTTTCGTTTTCGAGTGTCTTCTGCCGATACGGGTCATTCTCATCACGGGTTGTCAGTCGCCAGTACAGAATGATTAACGTCGTCGACAATCTGGTCCTGACGAGATCGAACAACACGTTGAGTTCGGTATCCGATAGTGGGCTTTCACGATGGTACCCGGCAACAAACGCCTCAATGAATTTCAAGGGATTCTTGCCGCCCGCCCGCAGGTAGGACGCGGCAATTGCTACTTCAACGATTCGTGGCGCCCTGATTGCGTCACCGAAATCAATGAATCCTGATACGTCACCGTCCGCATCCACTAGTATGTTTTCCGGGTTTGCGTCGTTGTGTATTGCTTGCCTCGGAAGTGCGCGCAGCGTTGTTATTACCGATTCATCGAAACGACTTAGAACGTCGCGCGTGTGTTGCTGCACCTCCGCGCTGTTTACGTGAGGCAGAAGGCGTCGCAACTGTGAAGCGTCCTGCATGTTCCACAGTCCTGCCTGCCCGTCCCCATCGAACTCAAAACTTTCCAGCGACAAGTCCAGTTGCGCGAGTCGTTGCCCGAATCGCTCACCGGCGTTTTTAGTCAACTCAATATCTTTAAGCAAAGCCCCGTCGAGCCAGGTCACAACGCGCAAGCAATACTTCTGGCCGGCGGTCGAGCTTATGACACTGTGCCGCTCGCCCGACACCGTCCGGACAACTTGCGGTGTGTAATTGAATCCATTCTCTTCGAAGTGGGACAGCATGGCTATCTGAAAGTCCGTTGCAACACGATCTTCTGCCAGGCCAGTGACTTTGACGACAAATTCTCTGTCGTCCAAAGTTCTGAGACGAAAATTCTGATCCCGCTCGCTAACGAGTTGCGTGTAGTTTCCGGTCAGATCGAATTCTTCCGCGACAACGGCTGCCACGTCCTCGACAGCGAAATTGGGCGGCTCGACTGTCAACGGCTTCATCGCGTCATCGGTAGAGATCATTGGATTGGCGACTCTGTTTGCAGGCGGTCGAGCACGTATCGGTCAGCACGAAAGCCATCCGGGATGGCTTCATCTTGCTCCAGCGCGAGCGCCGCAAGCATTAAACCGGTCGCTGGGGCGTGCTTGAAGCCACTGCCGGAAAATCCACAACCGATTACGGTATTGTTGTCCAGACGGTCGATCACAGGAATGCTATCCGACATCATCGTGTACATGCAGGTTTCCAGAATCGCGGGCTTATTGTGATCAAGCAACGGCAGGTGCTCTCGCACGTAGCGTTTAACTTTCTTGACGTAGGGTTTTGATGAAGCCAGATCGCGTTGGTCCGGATCGGCCCCCGGTCCGCCGTGGTACAACATCTTTACCATGCCCGGATATTCGTACGAGGGGAGGCCATAGATGTCGGTCAGGCGCGCGTTAAAGATAATCGGGAAGCCGGACGAGGCGCTGTAGCTGCCGGTCGGATCGTGCCAGTAGGTGACCGGCGTCAGCAAACTGCTGAGATGCGATTGCAGGCTCGGCGCCAGTTTAGTCGTCCAGGGTCCTGCGCAAATCACTGCACGATCAAACGAATGGCTATCAGAATCATTGCCAGCAAGACCCTGTATATCAACGCCAACTCCTCGAGTGCTCTGCGAATCAACAGACGTCACGCGGCCGGTAACGGTTTTGCCGCCAAGTTCTAGAAACCTGCGCTGGACGGCGGTCAGGCATCGATGTGCGACAAGAATACCGCCGTTCGGATCGTAGGCAGCACCCCAGTCCTGGGAGTAGCTAAGCATCGGAAAACGTCTGGCAATGGCATCCTTTTCGAGCCACTGTACCGGTCGTTCGCCGTCCTTTAGTACGTTCATGAATCGCTCAAGATCTGGATCACCCGATGGACCGAAGTTAAGCAGGCCGGTTTTGATAAACAATGCTTCGCCAATCGAATCTTGTAGCTCAGACCAGCGGGTCAAAGAGTAGTCGAGCCGGCCCAACTCCAGTTCCCCCAAGAAACGGAATGCGCGTGACATGCCGTGCGAACTCCCACGAGTGTGTGGTAGTGGAAATTGTTCGAACAGGGTGACTTCTGCACCGGTCTCTGCCAAATGCAGAGCGGCCCAGGATCCGATAATCCCGCCGCCAATTACGCACACCTGTGCGGAGTTTTTTCTCATCGCAATGCAGCCCAATAGTCCGGATGCGGAAGTATTGGCTTCTTTTCTTTGTATTTCAATTCGTCTGCCGTCGGATAAACGGTATTATTCAATCTCGACTCCTGAGTGGGAATGAACCTTGAAGCCGACCGACCGAAGTCTCGGAATGGATCGTCCGATTTCACGAAGAGACCTTTTGCTGGGAATGGGCGCCACTGCGGCCAGCGCGTTCGTACCAGGCCAAGCGTTCGCAGATGAAATGCTAGGTCTTGAGAATTCAGGCGGAACCTACTATCCACCCGGTCTCACGGGTTTGCGTGGCAGCCACGTCGGATCATTTGAGGTTGCCCATCAGCTGGCGCGCGAAGGCCGGCGCGACTGGGGCTCGGTGAATGAGCCCGATGCAGATTTGTATGACCTTGTGGTCGTCGGAGGCGGTGTCAGCGGTCTTGCGGCTGCCTACTTTTATCGCGAGCAGCATCCGGATGCTCAAATTCTGATCATCGATAACCACGACGACTTTGGCGGTCATGCCAAACGCAATGAGTTTGAGGCGGCAGGCCGCACACTGATGACTCACGGCGGCAGTGAGATTCTCGAAGGTCCGGAAGACTACAGTAATATCGCCAAAAGTTTGTTTCAGGAACTTGGCATTCAGCCACAGCGCCTGGTCGACGGTTTTGACGCAGAATTCTATAAAAGGCACGGTTTGACGGCCGGTATTTATTTCGATCGCGAAACCTTCGGTGTCGATCGGACGCTCGCTCACCCACTTGTCGACAACAATCACTATCTGGGTTGGATTTCCGTCGTCGCCCCAGAGCTGTCGCGTAAAGATGCCGTGCGCCAATTTCCAATCTCGGAGGCTGCCAAACGAGAACTGATGCGATTGCTGACGTCGCGAGAAAACGTGATCCCGGATCATTCTTTTCCGACGGATGCCGATTATCTGAGGAGCATTAGTTATCGGGACTTTCTGAGTCGCCATATGGAGGTTCAGGAAGCGGAGATCTATACGATCTTTGAGGATTTGCCGACCGACTGGTGTGTGGGTATCGAAGCTGTCCCGGCGCTCGCGGCGTTTTATTGGGGATTGCCGGGCATTAATGCTACCAGTCTGGGTGACGCCGCCGGCCCGCCTGAATTGGGTTCAGAATCGTCGCCCACGTATCACTTCCCCGATGGCAACGCCTCGGTGGCCCGCATGCTTGTTCGAAACCTCATTCCGGAAGTTGCGCCTGGAACCACGATCGAGGACCTCGTGTTTGCGACATTCGATTATTCGAAACTGGACAGGGCGGACTCGAACGTAAGGATTCGCCTCCAAAGTACGGCCGTGAACGTCGAACATGATGGTAATCCGCAATCGTCGAAACGCGTTGCCGTGACCTATGTTCGTGACGGCCAGGCGAGCTGCGTCCGGGCACGCCATTGCATACTCGCGTGCTACAACCAGATTATTCCGTATCTGTGCCCGGAACTGCCGGATTCACAGCGCAAGGCGCTGAGTACGATGGTGAAGTCGCCGATCATCTACACGAACGTCGCATTGCGTAACTGGCAATCGTGGAAGCGACTCGGTGTTGGTGCCCTGGTGAATCCAGGCAGCTATTTCGTGACCTCCCTTCTCGACTATCCGGTCGATTTTGGCGACTACCGTTACCCGCGAAACCCGGACGAACCTGCGGTCGTACATATGACCCGGTTCCCGCATCGTTCGAACGCCGGTTTGACACCCAGCGAGCAGAAAATAGCCGGCCGCCACGAGTTGTTTGCCACACCGTACGAGACCATTGAGCGCAACGTCCGTCGACAGCTTTCAGGAAGCCTGTCCGAGGGCGGGTTCGATCCGGCGCGCGACATCGAGGCGATCACAGTAAATCGCTGGGCACACGCCTACATTAATCGGGCCAATCCGCTCTACGACGAAATTTACGAAGACCGGAACGACGAACGTTATCCGTTTGTTCGCGGACGCAAGCCGTTTGGCCGAATCGCTATTGCGAACTCCGACTCAGGCTCGAGCTCATTGCTTAATGTCGCGATAGATCAGGCGCACCGTGCGGTTAACGAGTTGGGCTGACAACATCGTTCTGCGGACGTTTGAATAAGACCAAAAAAAGAATCGCGACGAGTGCTGCGTAACCCGCGAACGCTAGCCAGATGCCATGCCAGTCGAAATGGCCGTCAATCGTAAAGTACTTATCAATGACGATGCCACTAATGCGACTGCCAAGAATGGCACCAAAGCCATTGCACATCATGAAAAACAGGCCTTGCCCGCTTGCGCGCATGCTCGGCTCGATCTGGGTCTCAACGTATAACGATCCAGAGATGTGAAAGAAGTTGAAAGCTATCCCGTAGATCACACAAGACAGAATAATCATCCAGAGCCCACCCGCAGGGTCACCGTAGGCGAACAGGGCGAATCGCAATACCCAGGCGAGCATACCGATGAGCATGATTGTCTTGATCCCGTAACGTTGCATAAAAAACGGGATCGCAAGAATGAAAAGCATCTCTGATATCTGCGATATCGAAAGTATCGCTGCTGGGTGCGTAACCGCAAACGAATCCTTAAACGCATCGACAGCCGCAAAATCATGCAGAAATGTGTCGCTGTAGGCGTTGGTGAGTTGTAGCGATACGCCGAGTAACATCGTAAAAATAAAGAACAACGCCATATTGTAATTCTTGAACAGCGTAAACCCCTGCAGGCCGAGGTTATTAATCCACGACCCACCTACGCTTTTCCCCAGTGACGGGCACTTGGGGATGGTCAAGCTATATATTGAGAGAGCGAATGACACGGCTGCTGCCACCCGAAACTGTAATGCTGAAGTCTCAAGGCCGCTCAGGCTGATAGTCCACAGAGCAGCGACAAATCCTACCGTTCCCCACATGCGGATCGGTGGATAGCTTTTGACGACGTCCATCCCGTCCTCTTTCATCGCGGAATAACTCACCGTCGTTGAAAGAGAAATGGTCGGCGTATAGAAAAACATGTAGAGCAGCATTATCCAAAACATGAAGCTCGGGTCGTCTACCTGAGGGACGTAGAGGAGGGTGATGCCGCCCGCGAAATGAAACAGGCCGTAAAGTTTTTCAGCATTGACCCAGCGATCCGCAACGATTCCAGCGAGCGCCGGCATGAATAACGAGGCAATTCCAATTGTCGAAAACACGGCACCGAACTCGGTGCCCGACCATTCCCTGGTTTGAAACCAGTAGGCGCCGATCGTCAGTAGCCAGGAGCCCAAAATGAAGTACTGCAGAAATTGCATGACAATCAGGCGAAGATTTAGTGTCAAGTCAGGTCCCCTTAGCGAAAGTGGTCGGGCAATTTTGGTCGGGAGCTAGTTTATAGTTCTCGCCCCAGAAATGTGTGTTCGACGATCGCGTCAGACCTACGGAATTATGTAATAATCTAGTTTCAATAAAAACTAATATGGGGAATTGACATGAATTCGATACAGTTGATACGCCGATTCTGGCTTGCCGTTGTAACCACACTTGGATTGGCTATGTTTGCGGCACCGGCGTCCGCACAGCTGCAACCCTGGGAAGACTACGAGGCCTCAGATAGCGTTTGGATACTGACGCACGTCGATCTTGATCCCGGGACATTTGGCATTTACTTAGAGGGGCTGAAATCGACATGGATCGCCGCCAATGAGGTTGCCAAAGAATTGGGACAAATCAAGAGTTACTCGATCTTTGCCAATCAGTATGGCGGAGCTGACGACTTCGATCTGTTATTGGTCGTCGAGATGGAAAGCACCGACGATATCGCACCAAATCGTCAACGCTACGACGAGTTCATGGAAGCGTATGGTAAGGCCAACATCGACAAGGGAAACGAAACGGTTCTGGAGCTGTACAACAAGATTCGGAGAATCCAGGGAAACTACCTGCTGCGTAAAATAGAAGTGAAGTAGCCCAACAGCGCAATCGCGGTTCGCACCGCCCGCGATAAAGTTCGAACTGGTGCCTTACGAAACGTTTTAGTCGTAAGGCACCTTGTTCGCCAGTTCGCGAAGCACATCAACTGCCATCAGCACGTCCTCCTTTCGACAGTCAAAAGACCCAACCTGAAATCGTATGACAAATTGTCCTTCGTGCGACGTTTGTGTCAGGTAGATTCGGCCATCGTCATTGATCGCGCGCAGCAAGCGTTCGGTAGCGTCATTGGCGTTTTCGCCACTCGGGGCGTACTGAAACGTAAAAAGCGATAAATGACAGTCCGTTGTCAGGCGAAAATCTTCCAGCGATGCAATCGCTTTGGCCGCTTCTTCGGCCCAGGCAATGTGGTTTCGAATGCGCTGGCGTAGATCTTCCAGTCCATGGGCGCGAAGCAGGAACCACAGTTTGAGAGCCCGGAATCGGCGACCGAGTGGAATACCCCACTCACTGTAATTAGTGATGTCGGTTTGACCGAGGGTTTGCAGATAATCCGGGCGGATACCCAGTGTGCGAACCTGTGGCGTTGGGTCGGCAAGAAACTGAATCGAGCAATCGAACTGAGCACCGAGCCATTTGTGTGGGTTGAAGACGATGCTGTCGGCTCCTTCAACGCCGTCCCACAGGTCTCGTAACTCCGGGCAGATCATTGCGGAGCCGGCCCATGCTGCGTCGACGTGCACGTAAAGATCGTGCGCTCTCGCCACTTCAATGCTCCGGCGTACGCGATCAGAGGCACCAATTGACGTGCCACCGACACACAGGACGATGCCTGCCGGGAGCAATTCCGCGGCACGATCCGCGTCGATCGCCCGGTCAAGCGCTTCGGGGTCCAAAGCCCAGGACCCATCAGTAGGGACTTTGACGAGATGCTGTTGGCCTATCCCGGCTATTCGGACCGCTTTGTCTATCGAAGAATGGGTTTCGGGCGAGGCGTAGACGCGGAGCTGCTTTTCACCGGCGATTCCGGAATCGATACCTCGCCAGGCCAACGCACGTTCCCGCATCGTTAGAATTGCGCAGACATTTGCGGACGTCGCCGATTCCTGGATAACACCCATGAATCCTTCCGGCAGCCCTAGCGCTTGTCGCATCCAGTCGACCATCCGGGTTTCGATTTCGGTGGCAGCCGGTGAGGTTTGCCAAAGCATGCACTGTGCCGCCATCACGGACGCCAGATTTTCGGCGATCATCGAAACCGGCGCGGCGTTGGCGCTGAAGTAAGCGAAAAAGCGCGGGTGCTGCCAATGCGTCATACCCGCCGGTACAATGCGGTCGAAGTCGGCAAAAATCGTCTCCATATCCACCGCTTCTTCGGGTGGCGCTGCCGGAAGCATCGCTGCAATTTCGCCAGGTGATGTCTGGGCTCGAACCGGCCGCTGTTCGAGCGTGTCGAGGTAGTCGGCACCCCATCGGGCGGCTCTCTCAGCCCACTGATAGTAGTCATCTCGTTTCATGGGGCAGATTGTACAGCTCGCGTGCGCGATCGCAGCAGCGGAATGGGTGACCCCGTTTTACAGACTTGCCAGTTGTTCTGCCGAGCGGTTTGCGATACCTAGCGACTCCGGTGTTCGTAAGGCTTCTGCTCGATAGTCGCGTGCCATCACAATTGATGCGACAGTAATGACAGCGTCAATGCCCGGCGTCGCGACACCGATCTGCTGACCGAGGGTCGACATAAAGACCAGTCCATAGCCGACATCCTCGTTGATGTAACGATGATCGAGTTGTGGTTGTGCGCCGATGCCGAGAAACCCCGGTGCTTCGCGATAGCCGGAACCATAGTTGCCTTCCAGCATATAACCCTGCCGCATCCCTATCTCAGGGTCGGGCAGAATGGTCATTCCCAGTGCTTTGCCAATCGCAATACGTTCCTTGTCGAGGGATTCGATCAAACGGCCGACCGAATCACTGACTCCTTCTTCGTAGAACAGGAAATCGCCGCCTGTCATTTCAATACGTGCGGCGTTACTCAAGCTCACCGCTGGATGGATGATCGGATTCGCATTCTGCAGGCTTGTTTGCAGGACACTTTCGGCAGCTTCCATGCTTGGATAAACGTCGCTGATAAGCGCCAGGATTTGATTGGTATGGGTGCCCGGGAGCGCCGCCAACAGATTGCCTGCTTTGAGTTTCAGGAACACCCGGATCTTGCCAGGCTCCGTCAACCGGACGGCGTAGTGCAATGTTGATGTCTCTGCAACGTGGACGGATTCATCGTCCACCGCGAGCCCCGCGGCACGTTTGAATGCTAACGCGCCACCACAAGAACTCGGACTGACTATGACTGTTTGTCCGGCACGGAGCTTACCGGCCACCGCTTTGCCGAACGGCTCGGTGCTATAGGCCGGGCCGACAACGTAAATCAGCTCAGCATCTTGCAAGGCATCGGCAATATCATGACCAGAGTAGGCGATCGGCCCGAATCCGGATATATCACCCTTTGCTTCAATGCCACCCTTGGCGGCGATCGCTGCAATGTTGTCCGGGAATTGCTCGAAATCGAACAGTCGAACGTCGTGGCCGTGCGATGCGCAGTCAAAGGCGACGGCCGTTCCGCCCGCACCCGCACCGAGTACTGTTATACGCATGACTGCCTCATGATCTTTCTCTCCAAAACCTCACCTGTTCGACTGTAACCCAGATCTATGCGCATTCGTCATCCGTACAAAGCGCATGTTGACTCTTGTGGTTCGCAGCGGTGACCGACGGGTTTGCAACAGTTACTTCTCAACGGAGTTCGCTATTCGAGCTATCACGTCATCCCACTGCGCGGATGCCTGGGCCAGGTAATCCTGGGCATTCTTGATAGTTTGTTTTCGAATCTCGAACCGACTCTCTCTTCCGATTCGCCTGGACGATACGATTTTCGCGTCCTCGAGCACCCGCAGGTGTTTAGAGACTGCTTGCCGAGTCAACTGGAGGCCGTGAGCCAGCTGAGTAATAGACCTGTCCTCATTGCTGCCAAGTCGTGCGACCAGTTCGAGTCGCGTTGCGTCGCCCAGGGCTGCGAATACTTGTGCCTGGTCAGGAGGCGTGCAGTTCATCACGAAACGAAATTTGAGATGTTATTGGCTTGGATGTCCCAGCCCTCAGTGTTGGAACGGAGTATGTCGAGTCGTTTTTGTTCGGGGAATTGCTCGAATCCGGTTTCTGTGATGGTCAGGCGCGTCCCGCCCTCTATTGGCGCGAGGCTGAACTCCACTGTGACCTTGGCGTCTGCAGCGTATTCCGTGTCAGGATCGACAGCACCAGGCGGCCACGAGAATACGAACCGCCGCTCCGGCGTAATCTCTTCGGTCAGGGATTGCCACTCGATGTGCTCATGCCCGGGATACGTGATGCGGCCCGTGGTAATAGCGCCGACCTCAAATGGTCCATCAAGATGGACTCTAAACCACTCTCCGAATTGGACGTGATCTGTTAATGCACGCCAAACCCGAGAAACCGGGGCAGAAAGCTCGACTGTTTTCTCAATACGATCTTGTTCAATAT